>JADLZK010011888.1:0-252926 GCA_015847255.1 Hyparrhenia diplandra | reverse complement strand
CGCCGCTGCTGCCGGAGACTTTCTCCTTCCGTCCTAAAATATAGGTGGTAATGAGATGTTTATCGGTCAAATTTTTTCAACTTAGACTAGATTTGTACAAAATACGTGTAATATTTATATTTCTGAACCAGTTTATCATTAAAGTATATTCAATTATCTATATAGTGATACTACATTATGTTTTATAAATATTATTATTCTTTAATATATAATTAGTTAAAGTTAAAAGGTTGACTCATCGGGAAGCGAGAATGACATCTATTTTACGACAGTATTTGAGTTTGTTTGAATTAATGATGATCAAAGTCTAGTTAGGTAGATAGACTATACAATTCATTATTTTTATTTATACTTTTGATCTCACCTAGCAGGATCAAAGTTTAGTTAGGTAGATAGACTATATAATTCATCATTTTTATTTATACTTTGATCTCACCTAGCATGTCTCGCTCAAGGTCCTCTTCCTTCTTTGTCAATATCATTCCTTGATCCTCCTATTAGAGCAGTGTTTGGGTAGCCGAGATTTGACTTCTCCCTTGGCCATGGCCACGACGGATCAAAGGACAAGGAGGCGGTTGGGTGGCTGAGATTTAGCTCCTCCCCCGTCCATGGTGTCCTGCGATGACCGTTGTGGGTCCATCGTGTGTGGCATCTTCTCCTTCTTCAGCCTCTCCTATGAGAGAGGAGCGTGTGGTGGCAATGGCATGCTCGTCCAGGAGCATGCTCATAGTAAGTAGGGGTGTGGTGATAAGGCAGACAACCCTAATATGGTGGCAGAGTATGAGACAACATATGAGGCGTGTAAGTGTCTCTTGGGCAAGCTTAGAGGGCATCTTTAGTGTGGGGTTTGGTAACTCCTGTCAGTCCATATATTAAAGTGTGTTTGGTTGGGTTGTGGCTTTTGTAAAAGCTGTTGTGGGCTGTGGCTTTGATAAAAGCTGCTTTGGAAAAGGTACAGTGGGATAGCTGAAACCCCGTTTGGTTGATCAGTTGTGACTTCTGGAAAAGTTTGTCACACTCACGCGCGGGCCCTATATGTCATACGCACGAAGTATCTTCTTCTTCTCGTCTGGTTGCCGTATTGGACTGTCAATGCCCACGCCACACCCACCAGGCTAGGGCCGTGCTCACCGGAGATCTCCTGAGCTCGTCGGCGATGGACATGGCGTGGCTCGCCGGGACCGGGGCAGGCGGGCCTACATCGTCCGCTACAGCGGCTCCCGCGACGGAGGGCGCCATCCACCGTAAAGATGCGATTGACGGGGCCAAATGGATGTGTCGCTGTCGGGGGCGTGGGCGCTTGGGGCAAATGCGCCCGCCACCGCGCGCCCGCGGCGAGGCCCGCCGCCGGACCTCCGGCGTGCGGCGCCGAGGCATAGGCCAGCGAGCAGCAGATCTCGCCACGAGCCAAGGACGGAAGGAGAGGGGCGGGCCAGGTCGGGGATGGACGAGGAGGCGCTTGTGTAGTATGGGTGGGCCTCGCCCGGTATGGGTAGGGGCTCCTCACGCCCCATCCGCCCCGAGCCAGGGTGAAGCGTGCTAGCCCTATGGCCCACCGGAGATGGAGCAGGGGTGGGGCTGTAACACCCCAGGTGTTACTTATCGCTTAAGCCATGGTTTGGACAAAAATAAGCTTCTTTTTATGCTTGATTACGTTGTCGGCCGACGAGACGTGAAAAGAATCAAAAATCCGAGAGTTACCCCCTTGTCGGAAACCCTAAATCCTAACTCTTCTTTACCCCCTTTTCAGTATTTCAAAAATCTATGCAAAATTTGACAAAACTTCCAAAAGCTACTTTATAGATCTTTTCTTGATGAACAAAAGATATGTACAAAGTTTTTCAAGTTTTTGAGTAATTTTAAAAGTAATTTTGAATTCAAATTTATCCCTTTTTGACCCCATTTCAAAAGTCATATTTAGAGGTAGAATTTGAAAATCTTCCAATTGTGAAAATTGTAGATCTTGAAATTTTAAGTCAAGTTGCTTTTTGGAGTTTTTCGAGTTTAGTTCAAAATTTTGGAGTAATTTGCAAAATTCCGAAAAGTTAGGGTTTGGGGCTACAAGCACGCACAGGGTACCCTCTGCCACGCCCATGCCGGGCTGCCGGCCGACGTCGCCGTGGGCCGCTCTCGCGGATTCCGGCGTCTTCGCGCACGCCGAGCGGTGGCCGAAGTTCGTGAAAGCTCCCCGCCACCTCACCACCCCGTCCGTTCCTTTTTAAACCCGGCCGCCGCCGGTTTTCTTCTTTTTCCGAACAGCCATCGCCGCCGGTCACCTTGCTCCGCCGCCTCGTGCCATCGCCGTCGAGCTCCACCCAATAATTTTGGCCGCGCCTTTAGCTCCGCTCTCGCCGTTGCGCATCCATTGAGCCCCGTCGCGCAAGACCCTCCCTGGCCCGAGTCGCCGCCACGCCGCCATCTTCTTCACCACCGCCGCGCGCCGCCGCGAAGTTGCCTCTCGCCGTCGCCAAATCGACTCGGTGAGCCTCGTGCCAAGCCATCTTGATCTTTAGCTTTGCCTCGTTGCCCTTATCGCGGGTCGGCTTGACCGTTTCGCAGCAGCGCGCTCGGGCCGCGCCTGGACGCCGCCGTTACCACCGGAGTTCGTCGCCGCCGCCGCCGTTTCCGCCGTCGATCCGCCTCGGTCTCGTCCCCGTCGTAACCAACGCGAGCCCCAGAGTCGTGGTGAGCTCTTTTTACTTGCCGTCGACCGTTCGTCGGTCCGACCGCGCATCGGCCGAACGCCGATCCACGCCGACGAGCTCCGCCATGCCATCCGCCGCGCGCGAAGGCGTCCCTAGTTAGGGGCGGTTCGGGTTTGTTTAAGTGAGGGGAAACGATCGTCTGGAGGTGCTGAAGGTGATGCCGTGCTCGGCCGTCGCCGGGAGAGCCGGTGAGCTCCTCCATCGCGCGACCGCGCCCGCCCGTCCGCCATGTTCGTTGGTGGTAATGCCCCGGTGCCTTAGGTGTAGGGTTTTGGGTGTCGGCGTGTCGCGACATCGAGTAGGGCATGTAGGTGCCAACCGCGTCGCCGAAACCACACCGCCGGCGAAGTTCTCGCCGCCAACTGCCGCCGGCGGCGTGGTCAGCCGGGCAGGCTCTTGGGCCGGCCTGTATCGTCTTGGGCCGCTCTCGCTATGCAAAATTGGGCGCGCCGGGCCAGAATCGCCCAATGGCCGTTTTCTTTTTAAGTTTTGTTTTATCTTTTTCTTTATGATTGAATAGTATCTCGTTTTTGTTATTTTCATATAAATTCAAATACTTGCTTATAAATTCTAAAAATTTTTGTGTAGCCTTCCTATGAGTATGTGTATCCATGAAAAATTTGAAACTTAGATTTTGAGTAGTTCTTGCATGTTTTAAAATTACAAATTTTAATTGAAAAATGCATCTTCCATGATTTTTACAAAATAAAATATTTATTCAAAAATCATGAAAATTTATTTGGTACTGTTTTATGATGTGTCCTACTTGTATAAAAAAGTTTGGAGTCATTTTGACATGTTTAAATTATTTTCTATCTTAAGCTCTATTATTTCATGTGGGTTATAAGTTGTTTAGTGTCAAATAATTTAGGTTTTTGTGTGACTTTTTGGGTTGTTTTGTGAAACTTGGATCATATCACGATCAAGTGGTCCTTGAGAACTCCTTAGGCAATGGTGATGATATCTTGTAGAGTAGTTCAACAAGTTGGTTTTGTTGGGTTGCAACTTTATCGTGAAGGAAAGTTGTACTCATGTGTTTATCATTTCATGCACCTGTAAGCATCATATTTAAATATATGGCATCATGTTGAGACATACATTGTTTCGTGTAGTGAACGAGATCGAGAGTGTCAAATCTGAGCCAGTCTCTGAGGAGGTTCTTTATCCAGTGGAAGCGGGTTCGGATTTCTCTGGGTTTTCTGAAGAGATAGTTTATTCCGTCAACGAAGGCAAGCTCCGGTGCATTTAAACCCTTTCCTTGATATTTTAAAAGCTTATATCACTTTTGTTTATGCTTTATTGCATTAAGTAATTAGGAGTTGAGTGATAACCTAATTGCTGCATTACCATCCTTGTTTATTTCAATACCATCCTTGATAACCTGTTTCATTTCGAAAATGCTTAGTGATGCTTAGCCCTGCTTAATTAGTTAAGCTTTTTCATCAAAATGTTTTATTTGAGAAGATGGTACTGTTTTCGGAAAAGAAAGAGATGTAGTGATGAATTTGAGATCGGACGGGACGTAGGTTGAAAGCCGGCGGGATACCTAGCTGTGCTTGTCCCGTGTTGGTCGTTTAAGGACCGTCCGTTGTTTGGATTGTTAAGTTCGGGACTTTTTGAACGCATGTTGCGCCCGAGGCCGCTTTGGGTCAATGGCACGCCTGATCCGCGATCACCCCAGTCGACGAAAAACTAATCGCCACATGCCCCGTAAGCCTGATCTCGGGGGTGTGCCAAATCGGGAACGGACAACCGCAAGACCGGAGTGGAGAGATGGCGGGAGTAGCATGTACCCATCCTACTGGTCAAACTGTCATTAGGACGGGGTAGGGAGGTGGAGTACTGTGCTCTCGGGTGGCGATGGACCCAGTCCCGTTTTGGACGAACTGAGTGAGGGTTGATATATGCAAGCTTAAGTGCTACATATGTCGTGTGGTTAGGGATCCCCAGCTGGGTATTAATCGGTTCATGAATCGCCGTTGCTTCTCGATTATGGAGACCCGTTCTTCTGCCCATTCATCGTAGTAAATGATGGAATATGTTTTTGAGGAAAGAGAGTTGGAATAAGAAAAGTATGTTTGCTCTAGAATAGAATAACCTAGAGTATGTGAGTTACTAATTTGAATTAAAAATATTGAAAGTAAGGATTTACTTATAGTAAGCTTTTCTGCAAAAGAGTCTTTGATTCTTGCTAAAGCCTTACCTTGACTCCTAAGACCAGCATTCCTGAGTCTTCTCCCCTTTTCTTGGTCGGGTAAGTCTTGTTGAGTACCCCCGTACTCAGGGTTCATTGACCCTTGTTGCAGGTGTTGACTCGTGCTGTTAACCAAGGTTATGTCGGTGGGCACGACATGATCTGGTTGTCTTGTAGTCTACTCAGCTTCCGCAAATTAATTAAGTTAAGTTTACTCAAATGTAACCTACTCACATTTTATAAAATTAATGTTATAATTTTTCCGCACTCTGATCTATATTTTTGTAACAAATGTTGTAATGTTGTAGCTACTCCTTTGTTGATCCTGGTATGAGTGGTGTAATCGGGGTTTCTAATGACACCCGACAGGCTTCTTAAGTTATTGGGTGCATCTGCACAGCTGTCAGAGGTCTTTGGGACAAAGACAGGTGCAGGTGGGCCTAGTAATTAGGAGGTTCTGTTACAGGGGCTCGCCGAGACTCGTTGTGCTTGCCGTCTGGGGCACGCCACCATGCTCGCCGGGATGGGGATGGGATGGGTCAAGGGGCACTCGCCCCGCCTCGAAACCGGTGTGGATGGAGTTGCACGAGGCACGACGCCGCCACAACCGGAAAGAAGCAATGCGACGGAACCGATGCAAATAGAAGGGAAGACAAAAATAATGATTCGTTTGTAACGAGTGGCAGGTGGGTAATTTTGTGACCAAAGCAGCTAAAAAAGTACGGTCTGAGCTGCTTTTAAATTTGTATTAGGCAAAACTGCTTTTAGTGACTTTAGATGGCGCCCAACCACTTTGGTTAGGCTTTTAGCTAGGGCTAGGCTTTTGGCTTTGGAGGCAGCCACAGCCAAAAGCCTAACCAAAGAGACCCTTAGTTAGGTTTATTCAATTCAGACAGTTAAATTTAGCTAAGACTCACCATAAATACATCTGTGGGGGATCGGTATTTGGGATGCCCTTATCCGAGCTCCCAAGCCTACAACTAACAAACTAGCGCATCCAAGGCACGGCTGCCGACGCCAGGCACACGAGGACCTCGCCACGGATGAGCTCTCCACACACGGATAGGTCCCCATGAGCTCCCCGAGCGAGCTCGCCTACGAAGGCTTCCCGGTCCACTCCAAACGAGCTCTCATCGAAAGAAGTTCCCTCAAGCCCCCAGCGAGATCTCTTCAGACCTCTTCCCGGACCGTTCAAGCTCCCACGCGACAAGCCCCGCGCTGATGACCCCAAAGAGCTCGTCCGTCCAGTCTGCGGGTACAGGAGTTGGCCAACAACTCTCTGACAGACCCAACCACTCCCTGATGGTCACTGTAGCCATGCGGGGTTACAGAGTCAGGGAGAGGTCATTTGCCCATCTCACCGTACCCCGTCGACTCCAACAGCCCCGCTACAGTGCCCGACGGGTACCTACGAGGTACATCGCCCATCCATGGCATGGGCGCATCCCATACCGAAAGGACGGCTTCCAACTACGTTTAGAGACAAGGCGACGCCTGACCACCGCCCAAACCACGATTCCCGCGTACGACGAAGACCAATTTCAACATTCAAAATACCCGGGAGCTCGAAGACAGCTCTCACCTACGTCGTGAGCTCATCAGAGAGCTCTCCCCGCACCCCACACTCTGTTCATGCGCCCTCTACTTCTTTGAAGTCCTCAGTTTGGAGGGAGCTCGTGTTCCTACCCCCTTGCGACTATAAAGGGGAGGCAGGCCTCCGGATTGAGGCAGGACTCTAGATTTTCAAGTTCTCAGCCTCCACTCTCCCGCTCTCACTCTCGATATTGGCATCTGCCTCAATCAAAGAGACTTGGGAGCTCCCCTCCCTCTCTCGCCTTGCTTGTACTAGCCCCGGTATGAGCATTTGAGCTCGGATAGTGATCACACTGGACTAGGGAGCCCGATTTGCCCCGAACCAGTATAAATCCTGTGTCATTGTCTCTAGAGCTAGGCCATCGAAGCACGCATTAGCCAGACATTACTGTGACGGTGGTATTAGACCACGACAACATCTATCTTGAATGGTTTCAAATTAAGTTTTTAAATTAAATATTAAGCGACTAATCAGTTAGCGTCTGTTTTCTCTCATCTAGAATTTAGAGCTCCAGAAACTTTTAGGACAACTTATTAGCTTAGATCTAAAGCTCTAATATGAGGCGGAAGTTTAGAGCTAACTTTAGACGTCCGTCTCTTTATTTTAGAGACTTAATTTAGCTTTAAGCCACACGACATGAAAGGTTAGTGGTTACCATCGAGGGCGCATGCTCAGCTCTCAAGTGAATATGTGACCCATTCACTGGTGAATTTGATTTGAGGTTAGTACGGCACTAGTATTTGGGTTTGTTTTGGAATCTCTCTACGTCTCGGAACAAAACTCAAATCGGATCGGCACTAAGCCCAGTCTTAATGGAAAGTTTCACCTCCCGATTTTTAAAATGTGAAACTTTGGTATGAAATAGGTGTCTCTCTCAATGCACAGTTTCATTATACAGTTTCACAGACTTAAAGATCCCACAGTCTCTCTCATTGCATAGTTTAATTGCATAGTTCCATAATGAAACACTATTTCTATCTCAATGGGGGTTTCACTCCGTTTTTAACACACGTGAAACAGTGGCCAAAAGTTTCACCATACGAACGTGCAGCGTGACTTTTGCCATGTTTAGAGTTTGGATGGAGGACATGCGTGGACGGCATGATCCTCTGAACGAAGTACAGCACGAGCTTGTCGTGATCCACTACTAGCCTTTTCAGAGGATTGCCCTCTAGCATCTGCTGTACTGGCCGCCGGACGAGGATAGGATAAAGCACTGCTTTCTCCCAGGCTCAGTAGGTCAGAACGCTTTCTGGTCTTTTGCCCCAGGCTACCAGCTGCCAGCAAAGTCATAGTGAAACAGTTGACGAGTACATGATGATTGTCCAGAGAAATCAAGGCCAATGCTTTCTTATAGGTTCTCATACAAAAATTCAGAATCAGAATGATGTAGATTTTAGAGAAAAACCACACTGGACACCTCATGCAGAAAGTTTGGTGAAAAAAATATTTTAAAATATATGATCTTGATATAAAATCATAAAAATAGCATAAATGTTTGCATGTTAATAAGGTCAGTCTTAGTGGAAGTGTCATGGGAGTTTCATTTGCATTAATTAGGCTGCCACATAGACATTTTTGATGACATGGCTGTGTATTTAAGAAAAGAGAGATGAAATAAGTTTCATCTAGAAGAAACTCTTTGACAAGATCAATACCAACTATCTATGAGTCATTAAATTAAATGCCCATGAAACCACAAAAATGAAACCCCTATTGGGAGTAGGGGTTTCATCCATTTTTCATTTCATTTCATATGACATGGCAATCTTGGAAACAACGCAATAAAACTCACCACCGAGACTGGCTTAAGGGTCTCTCTTTGTCATGGCTTGTGGGGCCTTAGCTCTAGTAATAACATAGGCCTAACAATCTAGAGTTAGTGAAGCCTGATGTCCTCAGCAGTTAGTGAAGTTTACAAACCCGGCCTCAATAGTAGTGCTTTTTATGGCGAGAGAGAAAATTAGCTAGGGTTACTATGGTATCCTTAACAACAGGGATCAAAAATCTCTAAAAAAACTATGCCAAGTAAACCTAAGTATATAATATAATAAGACACGTTTAAAGTTGTTTGTTGGTACGATACAAAGGACGAAGCTAGAAATAATCTTAGGTGGGGCTGAAACAATAGAGATGTTGATTTACATGAAGATTTAATGGTAATTTTTTGTTTTTGCTACAGTAATTAGCCTTGATTTTCGGCTCTTAGGCAGGGCTTGAGCCCACCCCGCCCGGGCGCTGGCTCCGTGGCTGGTACGATACGGAGTGCTCAAGGTTTTTAGGTGGGGGAGAACATACCTTTAGAGCACTAGTGCCCACCATGAAGCATGTTTCCTTCTTCCATCATCCCACGCAAAACTACGGCTGCGGCTATGCCTATTGGGGACGTGTTTGTAACGCCGAATAGGGGTGATTGGGGTGCCTCAACTAGCAATAGCACCACAGCATTGCTGCCAGTCCCCTTCTCCCCTTCTATGTGAAATCTCTCCTAGTCCCCTTTCTTGCTTGGTCTCCTCTCGCCACAATGGTGTGCATGGTAACCGACCAACAATTAAGGCAGCTGCAATGCAGGCAAACCATACTAGTGGCCTCAAAAAAAGGTATTATTCAAGGGCTACCACCAATGCCAGTAATCCTACAAGGGAGGCATACTACCATCTTTTTACCCTCGATGGTCCCTACCACTACTCTAGTCCCCCGTACATTTTTAGATCATAAACAGTGGAGCACAAGGCCCGGTTTGATCGTGGGCTCCACAAACCACATGATGTGTCCTGCTTTCAGCTCCACAATGTGTAGAACCGTATACCTGGATCCATATATCGGACCCGCACAACAACAAAAAATAATTTCCTCATCCACCTCTTTCCCCGTCTCCCACATCGCGACTTATCCTTGCAGCCAGGTACATCGCAATCCAGCTGCAGGTAGCGACGGAGCCAGGCTTAGAAGCAAAGGGAATGGAGGACACAATATAACGGATAATAAGCCTCAGACTGTCGTGGACGGCGAAGACTTTAACGGTGAGCTCTCCAAGACCACAGAGAATGGTAGTGGCGGCTTGGTTGAGAGGCTCCCTGACGCGCTCGTGGTGGAGGTGCTAGGCCATCCTGACCTGGGCGAGAAGAAGACTTGGCAGGCTTCTCACGAGAAATGGTGTGGTATGCAGCCTCCTCAATGACTCTAATCCCCATTAGCTCCTACGCCACGAGCTCATCCTCTGTCCAGATCTAGGACTTCTACGGGGGCTCCTTCAATGGCCGACGACGAGCAGCTTGCTAGCGGCGGTGGTGGCCGACGGGGCGATAACCCCACGATAGCGGCAGGAACGATGTGGATCCGACCTTCCTCTCTCCCAATGACGAGCTCTTCCTCCATGCCTTCGTCCATGGCCGACGATGAGCTCAACGTTGTGGCGGGAGCACCCACAATAAGAAAGAGATCGAGGAACAAAGAAAAAAGAGAAGAACCGGTTCGATACAAAGGAGCAGGTTCTCCATGGTCCAGTCCAGCCCCATTGAGACCCGATCTAATAATTGCAAGTTGAGTAGTTCAGCATCTAGACTAATCATAAAGGGGCTCCGGCTTACTATCTTTTGGCTCATTTTCCACGGGCCCATCGTCAACACACATCAATTTCATCCAAAGAACTAACCCTTGCTTTTTTTTTTTTTTTGGTTACCTTTGATGAAAAAGAAGACTTTTGATATTTATCCGTTGATATATATTTTTCTACTAAATCTACTTGTTTTATATGTTTGATTGTGATCAAGTATTCATGCCTCTAGCCGTTATATAAAATATGTCAATAGATAATTCGACACTACAAAAAATACATTAAAAAAAACTGTGGATCAATTGACAACCAACCATGGGTAAATTTGGAAAATAGCACCTGCAACTTTGTAGGACAGCTATATTAGACGGTGGTGAAGTGTTTGTCCGCGGCAGCAAGCACTTTGCTTCTGCAGCTACCCATTAGCACCATAGCTGCCATGGCGGAGCACGGCAACAGGACCTTGGCGCGGTGGCGGCGGTGGGCGCTGGCCAACCTGGGCTCCTTCTCGGCGCTGTTCACCAACACCAACCTCGGCTCGACGTGGCTCATCCTAGCGCCGGTGGTGTCGCTGGTGGCCACGTACGCGCCGCGACGGCTGTTCCTGACCTACTTCAACCTGTTCCTCCGCCGGCGCGCGCGGCGGCTGCTCAACGCCGTGGACCCCTACGTGACCATCGACATCTCGGAGCCCGGCGGCGAGGTCCGGTACTCCCGGTACGGCCCGGTCACCGACGGCGACAGTACCTACGAGGAGGTGAAGGCGTACCTGAGCGCGCTCGCGTGCGCCCAGGACGCCCGAGAGCTCCGCGCCGAGGGCGCCAGGGGAGGGTGACGGCCTCGTCGTCAGCTTGCGCGACGGCCAGGACGTCGCCGACGAGTTCCAAGGCGTCTCGCTCTGGTGGTCCTCCGTTGTCGTCAGGGACGTGCAGGGGCAGCGTAAGGGCGACCGCCGGTTCCAGCGGCTCACTTTCCACCTCCGCCACCGCGGGCTCGTCGTCGACGAGTACCTGCCCCACGTCCGCCGCCAGGGACGCGAGATCCTCTTCAGCAACCGACGCCGGCGGCTCTACACCAACAGCAAGTCACGCGACCCCTAGTACGCAACGCATCGCCTCGCACTCGATCGATCGATCCATTTGTTTGCTGATTTTATTTGATTTCGTCGTCCGTGATCCGATGCGTTCGTCTTCGTCCAAGCAGCAGCTACGAGTACAAGGCATGGAGCTACATCGACTTCGACCACCCGACGACGTTCGACACGCTGGCCATGGACCGTGCCAAGAAGCAGGACATCATGGACGACCTGGACACGTTCCGGAGCAGCAAGGAGTTCTACCGGCGCGCCGGCAAGCCGTGGAAGCGCGGGTACCTGCTGTACGGGCCGCCGGGCACGGGCAAGTCCACCATGGTGGCGGCCATGGCCAACTACCTGGACTACGACATCTACGACGTGGAGCTGACGGTGGTGCACACCAACAGCGACCTCCGCAAGCTCCTCATCGAGACGACCAGCAAGTCCATCATCGTCATCGAGGACATCGACTGCACCCTCGACGTGACGGGCGACCGCGCCACCAGGCAGCAGCGGCGGCGAGAGGCCGACGAGAGCTCGAGGCCGGCGCCGGCGCATCCGCCGCGCGAAGCGGGGGTGACCCTGTCCGGCCTGCTCAACTTCATCGACGGGCTGTGGTCGGCGTGCGGCGGCGAGCGCATCGTCGTGTTCACCACCAACCACGTCGAGAAGCTGGACCCGGCGCTGATCCGGCGGGGAAGGATGGACATGCACATCGAGATGTCCTACTGCCGGTTCGAGGCGTTCCAGACGCTCGCCAAGAACTACCTCGGCGACGTCGTCGACGACCACGAGATGTTCGGCGCCGTCGACGAGGTGCTGCGGGAGGAGAACCTCACGCCGGCCGACGTCGCCGAGTGCCTCATGACGGCCAGGCGCGCAGCAGGCGGCTCCGGCGAGCCTTCTCGCCGCCTCGAGATATTGATCGATGAGCTGAAGAAGAGAGCGGTGGAGAAGGCGACGGCCGAGGCAGAGGCCAAGGCGAGAGCAGAGGCAGAGGCCAGGGCGGCGGTGGAAGCAGAGGCACGGGCGGCGGTGGAAGCAAATGCTGCGGCCGCCGCAAGGGACCGTGGCAGCCCACGGTGATTTTGATTGAAATTGAACACGACGAACACAAAGTTTGGATGTGTGATGAGAATTTAGTAATCCTGAAGGACTCTTTTGAATGGTTTTAGGATTTTTGAATATCAGATTAACAAAAATTAGAAGGGATGAGAAAATGAGAAATAATCATATCTCTGGATGCTTGCAATACCCGAAATGAATCCATCAGCCTCAGCAGCTTTTGGTCCTGTTTAAATTATTAGGGATTTTATTAAGATTCTAAATAAAAAGAATCTAATTTATTTAAAAGTAAAAAATTCTTTATTAAATTCTCTGTCTGTACTTTTTTTTTTAAAATTTAGTAGGGATTCTAAGATTCTTCTGTGTGTAGATTTTTAAAATCTCTAAGGGCCGTTTGGATCCTTTTTGAATTTGGGGAATTGGAATCTACTTAATAAATTAAGCTATTTAGTTTGGAATTTGAGATTCTCTAACTTTCCAAAGTTCACAAATAAGCCTATCTCAACGGGTGTTTTGAGTCAATGGAATTTAATTCCTATCTCTCACCCTATGAATTTGAGATAGGCTTATTTGTGAATTTTGGAAAGTTAGGGAATCTCAAATTCCAAACTAAATAGCTTAATTTATTAAGTAGATTTCAATTCCCTAAATTCAAAAGGATCCAAACGGACCCTAAGGATCCATATAAGGATTCTAAGATTTTTTTTCCTAGATTTTTCTTCCTGTCTTCAAGCATGAAAAGGCGAATCTATCCTGACTTTATATTGTCCTCTAGAAGCGCACGCTAGACGAAAAGCTCTTGAGCTGGCTAGCTTGGTGGCTCGTCTCAAAAAAAAAAGTTCTTTTAGTTGAACTCATTTTTTCCTTTTATCGTCTAAAATGAAATCGACTTGATTTTAAGTCAAATAAACTCGTTTGTCAAAAGAGTAAAATATGCATCACCAGTCCTTAAACTTGTTTGTATTGTATCATTTCATTCCCTAAACTTCGCCAATCGACCGTTTAGATCCTCAAACTTATTCAACTGTGTATTTCAGTCCCTAAACATCTAAATCATCCGTTTGGATCCTCAAACTTGACCCGTCATGTCATCCCGGTTCCTAAATTGGGTTTTGAGGTTTTGAGTCTTATTTAGGTCCCAACAGGGCCATCTAAAAATCTATATATCAAAAAAATAATCTATATTTTTTTTTTCATACAGGGGTGAAGACAAAGCTTTACATATGTCAAAATTGTATATCTTGACGTGATGTATAACTTTGTAGTTGAAAAGTTTTCAAATTAAAATTCATTAACTTGAGGACCTAGGTGTATGATTTCCAAGTCAAAACCAAGTTTACAGATGGATAAGTTTGACAATATGAAAAGTCGATCGATTTGTGAGTTTAGGCATCGGGATGACATATGGTACAAATTTTGGCACGGTTGATGGATTTACTCTTCTCAAAGGGTCTAGAATCGGACGCTTCCTTTTGGTTCGGTGCATGCGTCGTCGAATGAGTCATATGCACATGTTGGTGCTGACGGTGAGCTATGGACGGTGGCAAACGGGATGACGAGGCTGCGTGTCGCTACCCGTTACGACAGTGAACTGTCACAGTACGCGCGTGCCTACCAGGAAACTTCAGCCTCTCTGACCAGGAGCCAAGGCACAAAATGCAAGTGGAGGGCGTTTTCCTATGCGCCTATGCGCGGCCGTATGAAACTGAAATAGCTCATGTGTCATGTCAGTGACAAACTTGAGAAAGTGTGACCAGCTCCTGGTCCCAGCTGCTTTGTTGCCATACTAGTATATCCTACGACATGATGAGGAGGATTGGCCCGTAACATCGACGACTTGTGACATATGGGTGCAACATCCAGTCACCGTTTACTTTGTTGCCGGCCGGCCGGCCGGCGCAACCACTACCCCTCTTTTCCATGTACTTTTCCAGTATTTTGATGGTCACTGCCTTGTCTATAGTGTCCACAACCAAGCGGGAAGGTGATGGGAGCCACACCTATTTCTTTTTTTTTTTTTTTTCTGTTCATCTAAGCCCTCTATATAGTTTTAAATGCGCTATAGGTTCAGGGCCCAAAGGAATTTAGGAGGATACCAAAGGAAATTTTCCTTTCCTGTTTTTGGTTGCTAGAAAACCTCACGAAGTGTTCCATACGAATAGCATCCTAGCTATATATATATATATATATAGGGTGCACTTTCTATACACCCGGGTGTAGTTACACCCCATATTCAAAAAACCACATTGTGTATGTGTTCATACTTGTTTATTGGTTTGAGTATGTTTAGATATTCATATTAAGATATTCTAGATCTTACTACGCGAAAAAAATTCGATAGAACCCATATTTTTTTAATATATTACATAAAATGCCATTACTGCTGTATATAAAAAAAGCATATCCATATACTCAAAAGTATGAATGCATACTTAACGTATATACCACCATAGATGGTCTAGTATGATCATATACTTCATCCACATGCACTTGTTCGGTCATATATACCATAAATCTTGAGATATACACATGGGTGTAACTACACCTAGGGTGTAGAAAAAATTTACCCATATATATATATATATATATATATATATATATATATATATATATATATATATATATACCTCGATACCACAGGAAAAAAAAAAACATGAGCTTGCACTTCAAAATTTCCTGCGCTGGACGCGTCTTTCGCCCCCCTCTTCCTCTTGAATGGCAACCAACTTGTTGGAGAAGGTCTTGACCCCCGCCAACGCCTTCACACAAAGCTTGGTGCCGACACCGCTATGGATCTCGGGCGGCAGGCAGAGCCCAGCCGGTGACAAAGGTTGACGAATGTGGAGGAACATGGCCTCAAGGTTCCGATTGATGGCGTCGACGTTGATGGCTAGAAGGCGGAGGGAGGAGGAAGCGGTGGTACGACAAGCACTTCCGTCCACAACCCCGTTGTCCATGGTTGTCCTAGCCTCGTGTTCGAGGCCGCCTCGGACCAGAGAGAGAGAGAGAGAGAGAGAGAGAGAGAGAGAGAGAGAGAGAGAGAGACGCTGGGAAGGGGGCCAAGGTGGGGCGACATCGCCCACCGAGCCGTGAGGGGACTGCCACCATCCGCCGCGGATTTCCCTAGCGCCGGGGGATGGGGGGGAGGGGCGGGGACACTACCGGCCCACCCACGGAGGCCAGATCCGGCGGTGGTGGCTGGATCCGATGGTGGGGGCCGCCCAACCACCGGGGGGATGGGGGTGGGGGCAGGGACATTGCCGTCCACCCCGGGAGGCCACATCCGGGCGGTGGTGGCTGGATCCGATGGTGGGGACCGCCCACCAACGGGGAGGAGGTGCACGGAGACGAGAGAGCCACAAGCCTTGGGTGGGCGATGGTGTTTTTCTTTTCTTTTGAACTTGTGCGTGCGATGGAGCTGGCCTGGCTACCAAAGGCAATCGTAACCTGTTTTCCTACATGATCACTTCCTATGAATCAAACGAACCTACCACCTCAGGCCTGTACTTTTAGGATTCCTATCCTATCTCTACCCTAGCATCCAAAGGGGCCCCTCAATATTGGCGTCCATACTTTTACAAATTTATTTATTTATTATAGGAAATAATGACACTATTCCTTTTTAGTACACAACATACCTAAGAGTTAAATGTTTATATTAATTTTGTCAATTTCAACATTTGCAGACCAGACCCATAGACTTTATTCATTCAGGATGGTTAACATCATATGCTAGCAAATCAAGAATAAAGCTAGGGGGCTTAGTGTCCCAAGTATATATAATTCTGTTTTGATTTCATCTTCTAGCTAAATTATGCGCCGCGTGTTCAGTAGATAACTTTGCATTATTCATGTTTTTGAAAAGTACACCCCGTGAAGAAACATAATACGTCTTCATGGAAGATGGGCCCTTGGAAGTCTCTGTTAGTTAGGGGCCAGGCTGGGCCTCCACGTAAATCGCCGAAACCAAAGCTAGATCGAAATCAGACCATTTGAACATATATTGTATAGTCGGTGCATTGTTAGGCCAGTCTCAATGGGGTTTAATGAGGGGTTTTATGCACATTAAATGAGGTGACACATCAGTAGATGAGAAATTTTTGCATGAAACGAGAAGGAGAGAATAAGATCGCTTTCATCCCCACAACATGAGTGAGAGGCGTTTCCAACGCTTTGGGAAATCGAACGAAACCCGCATTGAGACAGGTGATTTGTTTCATGTGCGAAGTTCACCGCGAGTTTACTTTGCCTCCATCGCAGGCGAATGAGCGAGTTCGCCGAGGGCGAGCGCCCTCCGCCCGCAGGCCGAAAGCAACACGACGGCATGTAGTGCTGGATGGCGAGGATGAAGTCCGCCCAGTGTAGTCGACGGTAAGGATGAAGCCGAGGCAGTGTGAGCTTCTCCGCCACGGACCGATGCATTTGACCGAGGCGAATCCCGAGCACCAGCACCACGACGTGGGCTCGCGGCAGGGCCTCACGCCCCACGGGCGCTGGAGCTAGAAGCGAGGACCACCGTGAGGTGTTGGGTGAGCTCGCAGGTTCCAGCGCCATGATTTATAATCCTGCTCTTGTTGCTCAGAATCATCAGCCCGTGACTCCGTGCAAGGGGAAGAGGAAGACGGACTCTCGCCGTGGCATGACTCCGCTGTTCCGTCGCGGCTAGGACGCTAGGCGAAGGGGAAGTAGAGGTCGGGGGCAAAAGAGTAAAATAATTTATATAAATGTGTCATAAAACTGAGACATTTAGAAAGCATGAAACCTTCCATTGAGAGTTGAGACTGGCCTAAGTAGACGGAGTAGTTTCGTTTACTTAGGACAATGCAAATACCGTAGCCACTACGTCATGCGTCCAGTTGATGTCGCTACGATCTCACATCTCTTCAGCCATACATATCTATCTAGGAGCAGTAAGTACACGTTAGGATCCCAAACAAAACAAATTGTTGCACCAGATACATACATTGTCCGTCGCGTCAACGTAACGTGTCGGGTGCGTCACGTCGGCGAGACGACGACAACACGATGGACTCGTGGTGGCTGGCCAACTTGACGACGGTGTGGTTCATCATCGCGCCGCTGATCGCCGCGTACGTGCCGCACCGGCTGCTCAAGTCCTACTTCAACCACCACGTGTGGCGTCACGCCCGGTCGGTGCTGTCGCTCGTGGACCCCTACATCACCATCGACATCGCCAGGCTCGACGTCGAGAACGACGGCATCAGCATCGCGTCCAGCAGCGCCTACGTGGAGGTGAAGGCGTACCTGAGCGCGGCGTGCTCGCGGGACGCCCGCGCGCTCCGCGCCGAGAGCGCCGTCGAGGGGACGGCTTCGTCCTCAGCCTCCGCCTCGGCCAGGAGCTCGCCGACGAGTTCCGTGGCGCCGTGCTGTGGTGGTCGTGCGTCGAGGCCAGGGGAGGAGGCTGGCATTGGGAACGCCAGGGAGGGTGAGCTTGTTCGCCGCCAGTGCCACCGTCTCACGTTCCACCGCCGCCACCGACAGCTTGTCGTCGACGAGAGTACCTCCCCTACGTTCGCCGGAAAGGCCGCGAGGCCCTCTTCGTCGCTCGCCGCCGACGGCTCTACACAAACAACATCATCAGCAACTACAGGTGCGGTATATATGATCTTTATTAATTTGTAGATTAATTCATCCATCCATGCATCTATAGTTCTTTAGCAATAATGTAGATTAATTGATGCCATGAGGCCATGACATGATCTTCCAAACAGCTTCGCAAGTGACAGAGTATGGAGCCACATCGACTTCAAGCACCCGACGACGTTCGACACTCTGGCCATGGACCCAACAAAGAAGAAGGAGATCGTGGACGACCTCGACGCGTTCCGGAGCAACATGGAGTTCTTTACGCGCACGGGCAAGCCATGGAAGCGCGGGTACCTCCTCTACGGGCCGCCTGGCACGGGCAAGTCCACCATGATCGCGGCCATGGCCAACTACCTCAACTACGACATCTACGACATCGAGCTGACAGTGGTGCGGCACAACCACGACCTGCGCAAGCTGCTGGCTGAGACGACGGACAAGTCCATCGTCGTCATCGAGGACATCGACTGCTCCCTCCACCTGACGGGCAAGCGCGGCGGCGGGTTCTGCGAGGACGACGACGATGACGATGGCAAGCCTAAGCGTAGCAGGGTGACGCTGTCGGGCCTGCTCAACTTCATCGATGGCCTCTGGTCGTCGTGCGGCGGCGAGCGGATCATCGTGTTCACCACCAATCACGTCGAGAAGCTGGACCCGGCGCTGATCCGGCGCGGTAGGATGGACATGCACATCGAGATGTCCTACTGCGGATTCGACGGGTTCAGGACGCTGGCGAAGAACTACCTCGGCGTGGACGCGCACCCGCTGTTCGACGCCATCAGAGAGCTGCTCCGGGAGGTGCAGATCACGCCGGCCGACGTTGCCGAGTGCCTGATGACGTCCACGCGCGCGGGGCGTGGAGTGGAGTCTTCGCTTGAGCACCTCATAGAAGAGGTGAAGAAGAACAAGGCAAAGGCAGAAGCTGATGCAGAGGCTGTGGCAACAGCGGCGGCGACGGCGACGGCAACGACAACAATGGCAACGGCGGCGGAAGCAGATAGATCGGCTGGTGAGAAGAAGGGGAGGAGAAGAAGAAACCGCGGGAAGAAGCAAGAAGAGGAGAAACATGATGGTATTAGTGTTAGTAATACAGTAGTGACCAAGGAAAAGGTTAATTAGCTCTAGTACGGTGTCGTGTTTTTTATACAAAAAAAAAATTAATCCTTCCATCTGGTAGGCATAGTTTAGAAGCAGAAAGTCATCGAAAGTAGATTTCGGTTATTGATTTCAATTTCATTAACGTTAATTGCTACAAAATTAACACCATCTTAAATTTAATTTTGATAATCTATTGATGCAACTTTTGTCAATTGAACATTCATGGGCGTGTTTGATATCATGGCTCTGCTCTCGGTGGAATGGGCTAAGTGCACTTGTTTGATTGCATTGTATCCGATCAGCCTGACCCAACACTTTTCTCTGTTTGATTCACAGCCTAGAGCCTGGCCCAACCCCGAACTACCTCTAACTACCATAGGGAGACATTGTTTGATTCGGGCCTGGCCAAAAATGCAGAGGTAACTGATATAATTCAACAGAAATCAAGAGCAATACAAGATGAAATGGTTTATTAAGTAATAATTAATGGCCTCAGCTAATAACAAACATCATTGCACATCAGTTGTAAGCATTCAAAATAAACAAGGCACGGCTGCATTAGGGTTAATGCCTCCCAGTGCACATGAGCATATGTCATCATCGACCATTCATCTCCTAGAACCAAGAAAATAAGATAACAGGCAAGAACAACCACAAGATGAAACAAATGATACCATGAACAAGAACAATTAATCAAGTATAATACGGTCAGGATTAACCATCAAAATAGTAAACATCAACAAACAATACTCATATCCGAGCCAATAGTTAATTGTGAACCAAAGAAATAGGGGAAAATAGTGGATTTAACCACGGGTGAGGCGGAGGGTTTGCAGATGCTGCTCAAATCGGAGGGAGGTGGGGAGGAGGTAGCAGATCCGACGGGAAGCGTAAGATCCGCAGATCCAAGAGCACCAACACCGCCTCACCGAGAAGAGGAGGAAGACCACCTCGCCGGAGCCCGCGAGAGCCGCGCCGCCCGGACGCAGACGACACGGGGACAAAGAGGAAGCCCGAGGAAGACCACGAACGCCACCGGTAACGGAGCTTACCTCGGCCGATGGTAACTTAACGGGAGGGATAGTGGAGAGGAACTGAGTGGGGAGGGGGAGGGGGGGGTTAAGAAGGCCACGCGAACAAGAAGCGCGCGCGAAGTATCCCACTTCTCGCTGAAGCCCGCGGCGAAGCCCCCCCCAGCCCCCGACGCCGCCAAAAATTCGCCCCGCGCTGCGCGCCGCCAGCCAGGCCGAGGAGGAACGGAAGGGAGGAGCGTGCAGCCGCAGCCGGAGAGAGACGACGCTTTGCATAGCAGAACCAGGTTGGGGAACAGGCACAACGATATCAAACATGAGCACCTGGCTCCCACGGGCACGGCACATGGTTTTGGCCCATATCAAACACGCCCATAATTAGTCGAGCTGAGCTGAGCCATTAATGAGTCGAGGCGAACTGTGCCACTAATAGGCCAAGTCGAGCAAGGTAAACCAGCCGCTACTAATAAGCCAATAGACTGTAAAACAGGGGAAGGATGAGAGCAGCACCTAAAGCTCGCCGACAAGGTGCAAAGAAAAACATGTCCGCTGCTATGCACGCCTCCCCCGCTATGGCAAGATGCGGGCGGATGCGCGACGCTGGAGGATGCTGGTAGCCGGCAGGATGCGTGGATGCGCTGATATGTGGGCGCTGCCCGAGTCCATCAGAGAAGGAGATGAATGGGGTGACAGGTGGGCCCCAACATGTCATGGACTGGGGATGAATTTGGGTGCCATGGTTTAGGTAGCCCTGCTACAGTTGAAAGGGACAAAATAGGTAGGATCACAATGGTTGGCTACCTAAACAAGGAAATACTCCCTCCGTCCCTAAAAGGATGTCGCAGTTGGGGATGCATGCCATAAGTTTGACTCAATTTATAGAAAATATGTGGAACATTTAAATCTTTAAATAAATTTGTTAAAAACTAGACTTAAAGATCTTTCCGACGATGCTAATTACTTAGCATAAATATTTATATATTTTAATATACAACTACTGGCATTTGTTTTTCGAAGCATAGTGACAACCTTTTAGGGACGAAGGGAGTAGGTAGACTGTTTTAGGTATCACTGTTCGAAATGTTTTTACAACCTTCTTGCCAGCAAGGGAACCAAACTAATCCTATATATAAGACAATTTTTTCTAGGATGGTTGATTGGTATGTCGCGGTGGTGGTGCTCTGAAGAATTTTTATTATACAAAAATCATATTTTTATCAAGTAACAAACAAGGCAAAATATTCATTCCTTTCTTCTAAGCGAAGTTTAAAAAATGAAGAGCTGTTCCACACCACCCTCATCATTCCCTCTTCCCCTGATTCAAAAAGAAAGAAACAAATAAACATTCCCTATTCCCCACTTGGGACCCCATAAAAACCCTACCGCTCCCACCCTAACGCAAGCGGCACGCATACCAGCAAGCATTCCCCTTAGTGCGGCGGGCGGCAGTGGCGGCGCGACACCGGGCGGCTGGCGCATCGGGTATCGCATCGCTGCGACACTTGGCGGCTGGCGTGGCGGCATCGCATCGTCGCTGGCGCCGCCACCAATCTCCAAGCAGCCGCTACGTCTCGCAGGAGTCAGGGGTTTGTGTGTCTCCGCCCTAACCAGCGGTGCACGGGCTGATGAGGGTACTGATCTCTACATCGGTTAGCGATTACAGATGCCACGCTTTCGATTGTTCATAATGCAGCCCTAATTTTCGACGGAATTTAGTAAAATCAGTCTAGAAGAGGTTTTGCACTATTTTTTCAATTCAATCGGGTCATGTTGCTCCTCCTCTCATGAGTTATGGAAATTGATGCTGCGCTTAGAGGGGCCACAAGGTGTTAGGTGCGCCACTGTGCGCAAGGTGCAGGAGAAATTTGACTTCAGCAGAGTTAGTGGTGGGTTGAGGAGGCATGCAAATAGTGGTGAAAGATGTTCTTATCCTAATAAATACATATGTTAGTAAGAAAGGTGTGAAATGAGGAAGAAAGGAAAGGGGTGAAATGAGAGAGAAAGGAAAGGACTCCAGAATGCTTGTTGCTACTTAAAATTGAACTGGTTCGACAACCTTTTCATTGGCCCCAAAGGGGTATATATATATACACAAGGAAGGAAGACTCTGGACACACACATATTCTACACTCTTCTACACTTAGTCCTATTGGTACAGTTTGCTGCACACCTGCTGCACCTGTTGTCCAGACTCTTCTACATTTTATAAAATATACTTACAATTGTAGCCAAGTTGGCAACTTCTACAACTTTCTACACATTTCTAGTGTAACTAAAGTTTAGCTACTAATATCAAACAACAGCAAGAGCTTAGCTAATTATCCAACAACAAATGGTGAAACTAAAAAGTTTCCTTTTTGGTTAGCTAGCTAAGTTAGATCAGACCCCTACTCTAAACCTTGAATCCTACCCACCAAACTCTAAGTCCAAAATTGCAGGTGAACACCAATTGCAAAGGAACACAACCAAATATAGGATCTCACAAACCATTGTACCTACAATCTTTATTTTCATACGTTAGGCCACCTTTGTAGTGTTTATATGACTAGGAGAACACTTTCCACTCTATCATGAGTATGGCCCCAATAAAGTAGTGGGAATCTGAAATGAGCATCGTTGTAAACAATGGTGTTCCAATCAATAATCTTTAGCATTGAAAGCAATTTATCTCAAACCTGAATAATACAAATCAAGATGGTATGGGCGTATGAAAATCTTACGATTAACTTAGGTCCATATGGCATAGGAACTACCACCTCATAATCACATAACAAATTGAAGAAACAACACCAGTAGGTAATATATATTTTTAATGTAACAACAATGGATAATAGTAACTGGAGCAAGAATGTGTACCCATTAACTTTGGCAGAGTGATCTATAGTACCTAGCAAACTGCAGACTTTTGACACTAAGTGCCCTCCTTTTTGAAGCTATACACTTGTTATAAAATTGAAATCAGTTATAACCAAGAAGAACACCATTTATTTTCTGAAAGAGTTTAGACATACCTATGATATTCATAGTGTGTGAAGCAATGTTTTGTTTGATTTGTTTTCGAAAATGAAAATTGCTGAGCTATCTCCATCTGGGTGTTGTAAATGTTGATGACAACCTATAGAATGTAAATGTTAATAGTTAGTTGGTAATGTGGTGCCTTAATTTCAGTTTTTCATTACCTGGTTTCTGAGGTCCCTCGCTACTTTCTTCAAAAAGCAGAAGTTGTCATCACTTTCGTTTGTTTCCTCGAACCAAGCAATTAGCATTCAATAGGTACCTGTAAGACACCATAACACCACACAATTCTGTAAATTATAAAAATTTAAGAGCAATTCACCTTGAAGGTTTAGTAACACACTATGTCTAACTACTGAAATCTAACAACAATTCACTTGGAAGGTTTAGTAACACAATAACTCATATGAAATCTAAGGAACTGTGTAGTGGTAAAAGGGAAAGGTTCCTAAGAACACTATTATTAAGGCATAAAGTGTAGATTATGTAAGGATTCATATAGACTATGTTGCTAGATTGGATCATTTCTTTTAGAAAACTGAAATTAATAAGAACAATAGACTACAATTAGATCAGATCTGAATACAATGGATTAAGCTAGGTTTTGAGCAGTCAGTTTGGCACAACAAACCGAGAAGAGAAGGTGGGGCATACCTTTTGTGTGGTCGCCGCCAGCAAAGGGGCTGATGGTCAGCTACTGCCATATACGGCCATAGAGCTGAGCCGCGACCGCCCATGGAATGGAAGAGCCGACACTTGGCGCAATTACATGCTGCTATTCATATAGCTGCTGCCATTTACAAGTAGAATTCATACTTTTATGACTTAGTTGCATGTTGCATTGTCTCTTTTTAATACTAGAGGATTCTCCGCGTGTTGCTGCGGGTATGAAGATAGAATTTATAGAGTTTTAGATTTTAATCACAATTACATGTTGTGGTATATTAGAACTTATTCAAACAATTTATTATAATACTATGTATCAACAACATAGTGTGTTGCCTTGAAATTTAGAGATAAATTGAGACAATGGATAAAAAGTAACAACCATTTGAATGGGCCACTTCATGCCTATGTGTTGCAACGGGAAACATAATACCATGATAACATATATGTGTAAGCGTGTGTAAGTTGCCAAGAAAGATAATTGAAATATAACTCTTAATTTCAAGTCCAAGACGCTGGGCGCCCCGACTCCTTGCACAGACATATAAGCATTTTCTAGACAAAAGTACTTCATGTTGGCAATCAGCTGAATCTGTCATGACTACATTGCAAATTTATACCAAGAAATTAGCAATGTTGATTGGTATGATATGCAAGCTAAGGTCACATACTATAACAATCACTCCTAAAGATACTTAAACAATAAAAATGGTGGGTTTGGATTAACAGAAGCTCAGTATTAAGTACGATCCATATACAATAGCCTCACAAGCCTGTGTGGCTGGTTGTCCGTGCAATGCAAATTGATCGATTACACTTATCCTCAAAACTTGTTGATACAAATTATAATCATTGTTAGAAGACTTGTCGATAATCAAGTCTATAACCATTTCATACTTCAACAGTTCTATCGACAGGTTGTTCTTCGAGCAAACAATATTTACGTATAGACGCTTATAATGATCTGAGCACAACATGGCTTCTACCGACGCTATGGCCAATCAGTAGTCAAAATCTAATTATCTGATCCTATTTCTTCGGTGCGTAGATAGAAAGCTATTGCTTCATATTCCCCTACCTAAACCCCAATTCAAAATCTTAAATCTGCCTAATCAATTGAGATGAGGATTGTGTTACTAACTTACGGAGGGCTAGGGCCATCTCGTTGGTGAGCGTGCCGGCGACGATCATGCAATCGGACTGGTGCGGCGACAGACGATGATGACGCTGAACCAGTCAAAGTCATAACGGGACTCGCCGGCATGCATCATCTCCACCGCGCAAAGTTTATCCCGGAAGGTCATGGGCCGATCGAGCCCTTACGCGCCCAGGTCGCCCACCTTGAGATCACGAACTCGACCGCCTTCGACATCGCCGGCAAGGGACGGAAAAATGTGTAGCGGTGGTGGCAGCGAGCTGCTTTGCATGATGCTGCAAGCCAGAGCCGATGCAGAGTGCGAGGAAGAGGATGGCGAGCAGAGATCTTGACCCGAAGCCGACCGGCTGGGGCGATGGCAGACTATTGGTGCAGCACCGGTGACATGGTCGGGCGGGATTGAGGAGAGTTGCATCACGGTAGATCTCGTGGGTCGCATCGGCTCTCGCGCTGTTCGGCGGGGCAGAGACCGCAACCAGGCGGCCGAGCGAGTGGCCTCCCGTGAGCTCGCAGGGCTGAAAGGGTGGCCACACCGCCGATTTGGTGCTTTTTAATAGGGAGGAGGCGGGCGGTCGGCGAGGCATGATGTTGTGGGTGGGGAAGCCGAACAGAGGTAGCGGATGAAGACCCGAGGTTTAGTGCATATGTGAGAACTAAGGATGACGTGGCTTCACCACATGCCAGAGAACTCCCTAGTGGGGTTTGTCTACATAGGTGTAGTAGATTATTATTTGATACATACACCTTACTAAGTAAAATTCTCTTTTTGAGACAGGTATTGGTGTCGACATGGAAGAGGCAATGGCAGGTAGAAAGGGTGAGATGATTGTGATGATGAAGCGGTGGGTGATCAGTAAGATGGGCTTGTTGTTTGGAGCATTTGCACGGAGCGGTCTGATGATGCACTTCAACTTGCATATTCGTCAGCTCGTACGACGGTACCTCCCATTTCTAGATCCATTTATCACTATTGACATCGTCAACAAGTCCGAGTGCTTTGATGATTGGTTCAAGCCCAGTGATGCTTATGCAGAGGTGAAGGCTTACCTGAGCCCAGCGTGCTCAACAAATGCATGGAAACTACATGCAGATCAAGGGTGCCGTTATGGGTGACGGGTTTGTGCTCAGCCGCTTGGAGGATCGGGAAGTTGCTAAGGAGTTCGGGCGATGCAACTATGTTGTGGTCATTGATATGACCGAACAACCAAGACGGTGGCATTTGCCTTACGCTCCACCGACGACATTTGCCTCACGCTCCACAACCAAATTTTCATTGGAGTGGCCGTGAAGTCCTATTCAAGAATCGGCGCCGGAAGATATACACAAAACAAGATAACCCCTAATCCCAAAACCCCGATTACATGTACATATATAATTTCAAGTTTGATCTATCACTTTGTACATATTATATCTCAATAGTTAATTTTTAATCGAAGGGTCCACCTCTTACCATATTGGTTTCAAAGGAGCTAATAACTCCTAACTACACAATATATGTCAACTATAGCCTTCTCCCATTTCATTCTAGCTTAGTTTTGTCTTCAATGTCTTAGTTTTTCGCTATTGTGAGAATCATAAGCTTCGTTTTGATGACTCAATATACCCTACAAGTAACAGTTTAATGAGCGACTACAATTTTTTGTACAACTGTGCACTTATAAGTAAATAAAGGGTGACTGCAATCACTCTCTTGGAAGGTGAGGGAGAAAATTGATTTCAATGGAGTTAGCAGTGAGTCGGGAGGCATTTAAATACTGGTGGAAGATGTATTTGTTAGGATTAAAGGCGTGTGTTGTTATTTTTGGAAATTTCTGGAACTTTGATTCTAGTCTTTGCTTAGGGTTACATGTATACACACACATGGTACATAGGCCCATGAGCCTTTACACAATTATGCACAAATAAGGCCCAACACTCCCCTCAAGATGGACAATAGATATCTATCATTCCTTTCTGGCTACATGCTAAATCAGTTTCTTTTGCTCCTAAACGTTTTTGTCAAACAATCAGCTATTTGACCACCTGAACTTAGATGGCTTAGCTCTAGTATTCCATCATCTAATTTTTCTTTGATGAAGAAACGATCTATCTCCATGTGCTGTCACAATACTGTTTGCTGAACGGGATTATTTACAATATTGTTGACTTGTTATCGCACCAAATCCTCAATGGGTACTTTCTTAGCACATTTATTCCAATAAAATGTACCCATAACATTTCACAAAGCCCAAGAGACATCGTTCTATATTCTTCTTTGGTTGCTGAACGGGGTACAACAGACTTCTTATTGCTCCTCTGTGACACTAAGTTTCCTCCAACAAAGACACAATAGCCTGAAGTTGATTTCCGATCATCAAGACAACTAGCCTTCAACATCACAATAGCCTTCCACTTTCAAGTGGCCATTACTCAAACATCAATCCCTTTCTTGGGATACTCCTCAAGTATCTCAAGATCCGATATACAGTATCCAAATATCCACTCCATGGGTCATGCATGTATCATCTCACAACATTTACTGCTTAGGATATATCATGTTTCATATGACATAAATAGAAAAGGCACCCAATAAGCCCATGATATCTTATTGATTAGATGGCCTGATTTAGCACAAACTTGTGATTCAAATCATTGGGTTGATAGAGTTCAACGTCCAAGCATATCAGTCTCACTGAGCAGATCGAGAACATACTTTCTTTGTGATAGACTCTAGTGTGTTGTGCAATCGAACCGAGAGAAGCAGTAGTATGGTTCACTTTTAAGTTTTAACGCTGTAGCTACCGAACTGAGTGCGTCTATTTCTCAGAGCGACTCTTCATTTGGGTTCGCCCCAAGGGAATAAACAATACAAAGAAATACGCATGCAGCAGGAAGAGCAAACAAGGAAAGTAGGGGGCCACACGCTAGCTAAGAGATGCACCAATTGTTTACTACTGTATGGGACCCGCCAATCAAACTCCGCATTGGAGCACCGAACCGTGACAAAAATCGATCGTTGCAAGGTCCACACGTTGTTGTAAATCGAACTTCACATTGGAGCTGCCCTAAGCTTGGTGCAGAAGCTACTCACATGCTCAAGAAGGATGTGTCCTTGAGCCATGACTGTTGATGGAGGAGGAGCAACACTTGGCACGTGAGATAGTGGTCTCACTGAAGATTTGAGTGATTATGGATTCCGGTGACTAGGACGACTTACACTTACTGCTCGGTTTCCACTTAGTTATATCATGCTGCACTTTTTAGTTTTCTTTTAAGAGATTGCGCTAGTTTGGTTTGTCATATGTAAGTGGAGTTCAATCCCCCGGGAAAGATTTCATTCTGTGTCGGGTTGTGAAGTTTCCCTAAATTTTTGTAATGAGACTTGATAGTAGCGGCTAGTAATGTGTTGTTGTCCTGCTAAGCTGGGACTCTACACACACGCAAATGGTAAAGCCATGTGCCTGAACAATTTGATAAATGCAGCTATTTTACTCCATAGAGAATCCTTCATCCCATGCATATGCACAAACGCCCGGGGTGGCCGAGGAAAGGCTGGCGGTTCTCCTCCATCCATGGAGGGCCGGAGCGAGCCGCCGCACCACGCCGGGATCCAGTCAACCCAGCCAGCTCCCCACCCTCCCCATCCAGTTCCAGGTTCCTCTCCCGCTGATCTACCCATTGGTGGTTCCCTCGAGGTCTGCTCGCACCGGGAGGAGGAGATCCGGAAGACAGAGGAGAGCGATCGACGGCAGCAAGTGAAGTCGGCCGGTCCGGTGTTGGGGAGGACAGATCCAGCGATGGTCAGGAGGCAGCTGTGGAGGATCATCCTAGCCGGCTTGGCCATGGAGGTCTTCACGCTGCTGCTGTAGCAGCAGCACCGGGGGATCGGGCTCTCCCCACTCCTGAGCATCCCTCCCTGGCATCGGTAGCCGCTACGGATTTCGGCCGTGGGAAGGGGCTCTCCCCCAGCGCCGAGCCCTACATCGCATCAGCCGGCAGATCAAAGGCGGATCGATGGAGGGATGTCCCGGTCGAAGACATCGTTTCTGAGGAGTCATCTCCGTCCTTGGCTTCTTTGCTTCGGCCTGTGCATGTGTACACCCTTGGTGGAGGTCGAGGAGGAGTGGATGGGACCGCAAATCCAGCGGCGACTACCTGTCTTCGTCGCCACGACGATGGAGTCGTTCCTCACGCATTCTAACATTGAGCAACGACCTCACGTAAGCTGTAGGTTGGGGTGCCCAAGATGGAGGTCGAAGAGGAGAGGATGGGGTCGCAGTGTTTCCGCAGAAAAATCACTCAAGAGGGGAGGATCTCTCTATGCGAAATGAAAATAAACGCGCGGGCGTGCCAGTGTACTAAAAGTACACAAAAGAAATAAAAAGGACGAGAACACATATTTATTCATATTTAATGAAAATACAAATATAGGTTCTCGATACATATGCGCTCCACGAATAGCCTGCTGGCGGCATTCTGACATAGGCGATGTGGTCTTCATGGTTCCTAGGGCCTCGAAAGCTCCTAGTTAATTACCCCGTGAGTCGGCTCACGAGTACCTCCGATTAAGCTGCGCTGGTCGCCGTCGCCGATCTTCGCTTCACTTCTCCATGCTTGTGTGTTGGTGTAGATGGGGTTGGCGTCGGCGTGTCCATGGCCTCGTCGGTCCATGAGCCGGTAGAACGTGGGCTAGAGTATTAGCCACGCCGCCGTGTCGTTCGCCTCGTCGGTGTCGAACGGCACGCTGTTGTAGTGGTAGGAGCACTTGCATGGTTGATGTAGCTTGACTGATTTGGACTTCCTCGCAACGCCGTCGTGGTACGCCGTGGAACTTGATCGCGTGGAGTAGTCGAAGTAGTAGTAGTTGATGAAGACTTGAACTCATCTACGTCGTCCGCCTCGTCGGCGTTGGCTGGGGTGTAGTGGTGGTAGTAGATGGAGTCGTAGAAGCGTACGACTCGAATGTCTCAGCACCTTCACCTGAAACACAAGATAAAATTATACATGTTAATTCAGGGCTCAAACAGCTGTCGAGCTCCCAATGATGCGCTCAAGGCACACGTTTCCTATTAGAAATGATTCAAGCGCATGCGTATACATGTATATATGCATATGTATACATGCTGCTTGACTGAGATGGTTGTTGTGAGCATGCATATGCAAGCACCACGTATGGAGCTGCATGAATGTGTCATCGTGGTATGCTCCAGCACCTCACCGTTCCATCACTGCTGGTACAATGGCGACCTCGCTCAGTATTCGAGCTCGCCTCCATGGTGTGGGGACGTCGGCGGCAACGTGCCTGTCTCTGTTGCCGTCCCGTCGTCTCCAGTTCGGAACTGGCGTGCTCATCGTGGCACCGCCTTCACCGTGCTTGACATATGTTGGATCGGATGATTGTCTCCGTCTCCGTGTGGACGGAGTTGTGCTCATGGCCGTGGAACGCCGATGACGCGTTCGTCGTGGCTTGGCGCATGTGTTGAGACAACCGACCTCGCATCTCGAGTGCGGCGACGGCGTTGGTGTACATGCGGAGCCGTCGTCGACGGCGGCGGTGTCCTTGCAGATGTGGAGCCATTGTCGACAGCATCCAAGCTCCCCTCTTCAACACGGCGGCCGCGTTGGGGTAGATCGAGATAGTAGAAGGCATGGATGTAGCGGGAACGCTGCTGTCGGCGGCCATCGTCAGACTATGCGATGTAGATGGCCTCCGACGTGCCTCTGGCCGACCGCCTCTGCGTCACGGTCGCTCCCTTGACGATGGCTGATCGTGGATGGATACCGGCGGCATGGCACCTCGGCGCAGCCGGGGCGTGCGAGTGGCAGCGCTCCTCCGTGCGTGCGGCCTGCCGATCTCCCGTCATAGCTATGTACGCCATATGCCGGAGCTAACGCGTTGCATGACGGCTGTATGCCGGAGCTGGTGCCTTGCACGACGGCTACCTTCGACCTCTGGCCGGCAACGCCACCGGCGCCGATCTCCATATATCATTTGGATGGTGCCACAGTATAGTAGCTGCGTTCTTGCTCGTCGTGGCGGCCGGGGCGCTTCCATCAGCCAGGTCTCCTCCTTCGGATGCACCTGGAGCCTCTTGACGTGAGGACAGCTTTTCTCTTCCGTGAGGATGGCTGGTCCATGGACGGATCTTGGCCAGCGATGACGAGGTCGAGTTGATGTAGGCCTGGACGATCTTGGCCGGCGACGACACGTACGGTCACGTGGCGTTCCTTCTGGGCAGCACCTCCTCTCATAGATTGACGGCGCTGGTAGACCAGCTGCTCAGCGTCGCGGTACAGATCAGGCTGGACGAAGCCACCTTGATGCGAGCGCCGTGTCTGCACACGCGCTTCCTGGCAGCCTGACGGCGTATGGACGTGTGTTGTCTTCTCTGTGCTCCTCTTGACCCATATGCAGATGGACCAGATGATCTTGGCCGGTGGTGGCGCTCAGCCGGGGCATGCGTAGCTGCGCTCCTCCGTGCAGCCGATTGAATGGATCGTGATCGGCAGCTGCCAGTCGGCTGCCTCCCGTGATGATCCATGGATGGATGGATTTGGATCTTGTCGACGGCTTCATCCTGGGCGGCGGCTGCCTGCCTTTCGTCTTGGCGCCGGGTGATTAGTCTGCTCCAGCGATCGAATCGGCCGGGCATCCATGTGACCGCTAGCAGCTTGATGGATGAAGAGGCCTGCCTTGCTGCGCAGCCTGACGGCGCGTGGATGCAAAGTCCGGTCCTCCCCTATGGAGTCCGGGGGCTTCTTTTTATAGGCCACGTCTAGGGTTGAGGAGAGGCTCTTGGCTGCACGCAGCGCCGCCAGGAATCGGTTGAGGCCCGGCCGAGATATCCGGCTATCCAGTGCCTATCGCTTGGAGAGTCGAGAGATATCCGGTCATCATGTGCTTATCACTTTGATGTCTCGGTTCTAGAAGCTTACGGGAGAGATTAGCTTCCCTACCGCTGATCCGTGGGCCTGGCTTCGACATGTAGTTGTGTACTACACGTACGCCTGGTTGCCGTATACGTATACTGGAGAAACCAATAAAATGCACAGATACGTACGTTGCTTGCCTAGTTCACGTTATCAACCGTACATAAGTACATGGCTCCACATGTTTGAAAAGGTTTATCTCATATTGGCGCACATGCGTACGTATAGGTGCAGCCATACGCACACTAGCTTGTCACAAACACATACATGATTAAAGTATATGTATATATATGTAACTTGGAGTATAACATATATGCACTCCTCTCCTTATAGCTGCTAGACGCCATGCGTATACTGGCTGATCTTGAGGATACGATATACGTACCCAAAGCCAATATATAATTATTAGCTTTGCTTCTCTTATCTCATACAAACATATATGGCACACCGTTGAGTACAAAATATTTCTTGATAGCACATATTAATGTATATGCACATGTGAGAGAAAAGTTTGTACAAAATCTCGCCAAACACGCAGATCCAGTGTTGACTTCCCATCTTCGCCGACATGATGACGGCGGTCGTTGCTCACACATTCTAACAGTGAGCAACGACCGACCTCTCTTCCGCCGGGGACTGATGCTTCTCCAATGGCGACTATTCGACGTCGCGATGCACCCTGGCGACCCGGTATCACACAGAGTCGGCGACATATCTATCGCCAGATCGGATCCACATTCTAGTTTTTGGATCAAGCGTGGGCCGGTTTGCCAGCTGCAGTGGGATGTCTGGAAGGCGACATCACTTTGCCTTCTCGTCGGGTGTGCTGAGGTGGGGTGTCCATGGATCTCAATTCTTCGATTCTATGGATGCCAGTTGATCTTTAGTACACATATCTTCATGTACTAAAGTTTCTTTTAATTCTTAGATTCTGTAATAAGTTTGGTTGTGTGTGGTCACGCAGAGGCTTTGGCCATGTGCGTTACGGTAGAGGCCGGAATGTAATTCCATTATCTAAAAAATGTGCCTGAACAATTCAGAGACGGAAAGTATCACAATTTTGTTGTTGGTTGAGGAATGCAGAAATTTTGCCCTAGGGGCACATGCTCCTACACATGCATCCATTTGGATCATGTTTTGAGATGCGTGCCTGCCTTACACCACAGTTGGTATTATATATGGCCAGATGGCCCGCGGCACGGAGGCACGGGTTTTGGCCCGTCCCAGGCACGGCCCGGTCCGGTGTCAGCAGGCCACGGGAGGCACGGCCCGATCGTCGTATCGGGCCATGGGCCACGACCCCAGCCTGTAGCATGGTGCGGCACGCCCGGTGAGAAGGGTGGCCATGAAATCTTGTATGAAAAAAAGACCATGCTAACTCCACCATTGGCCCAGCCCAACACCCAATTCATCCAAACTCCCTCTGCAATTCTCCCCACTCTAGTTCAGAGTCCAGCCGCCCGGCGCTTCCATGCGAGACGCGACCGGCGCCCACGCCGACGCACCACCGCGCGGCCAAGCCTCCACGCCGCAACGCCCCCACGCGTCGCGCAGCCTCCCTCCAGGGGTCGTTCCCCTCCGCCGCCCCCGCTCTTCTTCCTCACCCGGCGGCCCCTCGCGCGATGGCGGCGCCGGCCTCCTCCCTCAACGGTGGCGTCTTCGTCGACCCTCCCCTCCACCTCTTCGCCGAGCTCTGCGTCTTCGCCCCGTGCCCCCCAGCAATGGCACCGCCGGCTCCTCGTCGCCTCTTCACGTCAGCCGGCACATCGGGCCGCCGGCACGCAGGGCACGCCCGTGCCTCGGGCGCCCGACAGCCCACGGACCGACCATGGGCCGCTGTTGTGGCCCGAGCACGGTGGTGGCACGGCCCGCTATCCTGTGGCCCGACGCGGCATGACCCGTGCCATGCCGGCACGGCACGGCACGGCACGATCAGGCCGCGGGCCGTGCCGCACGACGGCCCGCTGGACATCTATAGTTGGTATATGGGCCGTATTTTTCCAAAGGACTTTTCCAACACTCAGTAATTCAATATGACAGACTGACACCACCATCTCTCTGTCACCGTCACTCTCGCTCTCCATTCCTCTCTTTTTCTATTCACTTGACAGTTCTCTTGTTCATCCAACCAACCATCTTTGCTAAATTGTTGCCCATCTTTTCCTCCTATTCCACTTTTCCTCTCTCCGATTCCACCCTCCCAGCTTCTCTCCTCACCATGATGAAATTTCTCCTCTTGAGTCATCAGGTACAATCGATCCTTTTAACTTCTAGTTTGAAGTACATCTATATCTATATCTATATCTATACCTACTAATAATCTATATCTATACCTACTAATAAAGAGAGAAAATTTCAGTCCCACCTCTCTTTTCACTTTTTTTTCTGCCCACCGCCCGCAAAAATTTTTTCTGCCAACCGTCCGCTCCTTATTCACATCGGAGGAAAACTTCTTTTCCTTCCGTAAAAAAACGTTATGCCCGTCCGTGCCCCCTCCCAATGCTATTATTTATTTGCCCTTCCGCCAAATTGTTTTTCTATTAGCCCGTCCGCTCCCCCTCCCAATTCCTTTTATTTATTTTTTCTATTTCTTATTTCTCTTTTTCCCCGTAACTTTCTTGTTTGATCTTTTTCTCCCACGTTTCTAGAATAATTAAATAATAAATATTGTATATGGGTATTTGAACTCTTTATTCTTCTTAAGTCCTTTCCCCAATTCCCGTATTGTTTTTACTCTTTCCCTTTTCGTTGTTAGATCCGTGACTTTTTGTGTCTTCTTTTTTTTCCTCTCATTTCTTTTTATAAATACGATAAATAAATAAATAACAAAATATTATTCTATGGTTATTTGAACTCTTTTTTGGTATGTTTGCTATTTTTTACAACCAGCAAAACATATGTATTGCACCGGATGAAAAATTTATTTATTCTTTTACCTATTTTTATGTCTGCCGTCCAAATCCGTGTGGTAGCCGCAAAGGGGAAAAATATATAGTGCAAACTAAAACTACCATGAAAACCCGTGTAAACCACAACAAAAAAGTCATCTAAATTCATCAAAAAAATCACACATGTAGATGATATGATGAAACACAACCTTGTAAAATATCTTGTCTAAACTCGACTTCGTTTGTGAGATATAAAAATAACAAATTTTGTGGTTTACACGGGTTTTCATGATAGTTATGGTTTGCACTACATATTTTTCCCCGCAAAGGAGTCCATGGGCGAGATGATGTGCGCCGCCTCCTTCTCCCTAACCAAGGCCAAGTACGTCGACGCCGCATATGTCCGTATCCGGTTCCAATAGAAGATCCCAAAACGACCGCACACCCGAATTTTGAGACAACGAATCCTACACGTTTTCACCGGGTGACTCATGTGAATTGGATAGCGTACGTCAAACTATGTAGTCTGATTCCAAAGTGCATTTGAACATTGATGCATGATATAAATCCGGTTGCGACCCATAATGAGTATGAAGTATGAGTAGTAAGTGTCCAACTATGACATAGAATAGAATATCATGACTCAATGAAAGGCATGATTTGATCATTATTCTCTATGCTATAAATTATTACGACCATTTCAGGACGTTTGTTCCGACAATTAATTTTTGGCCACAACGAATCAATGTATCGACATGCTTTTGACATGAGTACATGATGATAAATTACTAAACTACACATATTTCCCGATGCAACGCACGGGCATATTTTGCTAGTGTATACTAAGAAGCGCATAAAAGCAATGATACGTCCCACAATAGGAGTAGATACATGTTTATTAGGAGTAGATACATGTCTATCAGGAGATAAATGTTTCTTAATTTTTTTTCTGAAATATATCCATGAGGGGTCTTGTTTTGAAAAGTTTAGTGTAAGGATAAGGAACACCACGATGCAATCGGATTTTAACTATGATGTTGGTTTTAGGAGTTATGGTTTTTTACCAAGAAAAAAAACATGGGATGTTTGTTGATGTAATCAACTTTAAATAGTGTCTGGAGGAACGCAAAGGTAATAAAAAAAGGAAATGGAGCCAGGCAGGTCACATCACTGAACCCTTAACGTTTGAGTGGATCCACTGAGTATATACATATACCATTGTATTCAGGTTTTATTTTAACTAGCAAATATGCATGTGCGTTACAACGGGATGAATAACGACACTGTTACATATTTATTTATATTTTATTAAAATATGATGTTTATTATTATTTTTGATCGAAAAGTGAGTTATATGAAAAAGACTAAAACAAATCATGAAACGTAGGAGCATGGGATGCCCGATGCAGTAGGGCAGCGAGACATACTCGGTTTGACCAAAAAGAAAAATAAAAGGGGAGATGTTAAAAGAAAGGGGAAAAGGGGACTAAACAAGAATGGAGAACATGGTTTATTTGGCCTTTTGGACTGCCAAACTCCCATGGGCTCCAACTTCCTACCAGGGCCTGGGCTGTGCAATTTTATTGGTCCAGTTGCCCACTTATCTGACAATCGATCTAAACCGTTGATACCAATCCGATGGCTGAGGAGGATCCTGCTGTCCGCATACGCCTAAAATTTCCTTGCTTTATAACTAGCAAAAATGTCCATGTGTTGCAACAAGAGAAAAAATGCACAACGTTATATGTGTTGTTTTGTGTTGAGAGCTATAGTTTTTATATTTATATCATTATATGCTTTTTATTACACTCGACATTATGTGAAAGGACGTGGCTAACGCATGCATTTTGATCTCATTATACTTTCTTGCGGCCTTGCCAGCGGATACGTGCCTTGTGTATATGGTTTAATTTATGTCTAATTTAATTAACACAAGCTGTATTCAATTTTGTTGAGTCGTTGTATTGTAGGTATGAGCCTTTGATATATCATCAGGAACGGTCAAAAAAAAAAGAAAGGATTTAGAAAATAAAATATAAAAAAGAAACCAAAGCAGGCTTTAACTGGAGTTAGATAAAACAGAAATAAATAACATTAATCCGAAAAGGACTCTAATCGAATTTTAAAACAAAAATAAATTGAAAAGGGAAAATGCCTGAGGTCCTCTAATTCATGACTAAGAACGGCAAAAATCAGAGAAGTCTGAACATTTTTGGAAAAAGATAGGAAGGAAAATAAAGATATAGATAAAGATAGAAGAGAAAAGAAATAGATATATCTTTTTGCTATTTGAATTAGGATTCCTATTCGATACTCAAGATAAAGTCCCGCATGGGCTTGGGCTGTGCAATATTGATGGTCCCACGCCGTTCCAAAGGCCTACTTTATCTGACAGTTGATCTAAACCCTTATGCCAATGTAATGGCTCGAACGATCCTACGGTCCATACATCCGAAATTTTCTCGTTTTATTAGTAGATCGGAAATTTTCTCGCTTTATTAGTAGGTATAGATATCGAAAAAAGTAGGTACATGTATATAGATGTAGTATTGAGTTGCACACATCTGAAGGTAGCTGATCTAAGGGATACATGACTTTTATCGCAAAAAATTTATTATGATGTGGAATATTTCAAATGTTTTTTAAAGTTCTCCTTACAAAATCTACAGGTAGCTAATTGCTTCGCATAGGTTGCCATTTTTTTAATCAAAACATACGTTGCCAGTTGCCCATGCACGGTACGTAAAGACGGATGAAAACAGATCGATGAGATCTGTGCCCAGAGGCTACGAGAAAGTTATTTCTACGGGAGACAAACGAAAACGTGTCCCTGGATGACTCCAATTTGAAGCCTTTATATTGACGGCCGGCGCACGTAACAACCAGACGTGTCCGCGTGAGACGGGCAACGCCTTGGGCTGATCGATCTCAGCGGGAAGATGATGATGATGGTGACGACGGTGGTGAAGCGGTGGGTGACCGCCAACTTGGGCTCGTCGTCGTGGCTTCTCCTGGCTCTGGCGCCGGCGGCTGCGCCTCTGGTGGCGGCCCTCCGGCATCGCGTCCGGCGACTGCTCCCGTTCCTGGACCCGTTGGTCAGCATCGACATCTCCTCCAGCAAACCTGCCGCCGTCTACTCGCTGGACGAGACCATCAAGTCCAGCGACGCCTACGAGGAGGTGAAGACTTACCTGAGCGCGGCGTGCGGTCGCGACGCGCGCAAGCTCCACGCCGACGGCGCCACCGAGGGCGACGGCTTCGTGCTCAGCCTCCGCGAGGGGCAGGAGCTCGTCGACGAGTTCCGAGGCGCCACCTTGTGGTGGGCGTCGGTGCCACCCGGCAAGCAGGGCAATCAGTACTGCCTCCGCCTCACGTTCGACCAGCGCCACCGGCAGCTCGTCGTCGACGAGTACCTCCCGCACGTCCGTCGGAGCGGCCGCGACGTCATGTTCCAGAACCGTCGCCGGAGGCTCTACACCAACAAGAAAAAAAGCCTCGATTAGTACGTAATCCAATCCCCTATAATTTTCTTTTCTTGTATGGCTACGGATTTAAATTGTTTACGTTCTGGAGTTGCAGTTCTTCCAAGGTATGGAGGTACATTAACTTCGATCACCCGACCACCTTCGAGACCCTGGCAATGCATCCGGCCAAGAAGCGGGAGATCATGGACGACCTCGACGACTTCCGCAGCAACAAGGACTACTACCGCCGGATCGGCAAGGCGTGGAAGAGAGGGTACCTGCTGTATGGCCCGCCGGGCACGGGCAAGTCGACGATGATCGCGGCCATGGCCAACTACCTCAACTACGACATCTACGACATCGAGCTCACCATGGTGCAGGGCAACAGCGACCTCCGCAAGCTCTTCATCGAGACCAAGGGAAGTCCATCATCGTCATCGAGGACATCGACTGCTCCCTCGACCTCACCGGCGACCGGAGCTGCAGAGCCGCGCAAGGTCCGACCGCAGCTTGCCAGCCGCCGCCACCGCCGCCGCCATCGCCGAGAAACGCAAGAGGTGGACCCTGGTGACGCTGTCTGGCCTGCTCAACATCATCGACGGGCTCTGGTCGGCGCACAGCGGCGAGCGGATCATCGTGTTCACCACCAACTTCGTCGACAAGCTGGACCCGGCGCTGATCCGGCGCGGGCGAATGGACATGCACGTCGAGATGTCCTACTGCTGCTTCGAGGCATTCACGACGCTGGCCCATAACTACCTCGGCGTCGACTCGCACCCGCTGTTCGACACCGTGAGGGAGCTGCTGCAGGTGGTGGAGATCACGCCGGCCGACGTCGCCGAGTGCCTAATGGTGTCCAAGCGCACCGACCGTGGCGCGGACGCTTGCCTGGGGCGCCTCATCGAACAGCTGAAGAAGAAGGTCGCCGAGAAGGAAACCAAGAACTCTGAAGAGGAACAAGTGGACGCCAAGCCAAATGATACGTCCACCAATGGTGGACGAAGGGCGAAATCTATCCGCAGGGTTAGGAAGGTTGCTGCCAAGAAGGAGGAGGGAGGCGACAGTACGGCGACGGCGAATAAGCCTAGTTGCACGGAAGCAATGGCTAATGGTGAAACAGAGTCATGCGTAGGGGCCAATGATGATGTCTGTCTTGATCTCAGTGATGATGATGACGACAGTTGCAGTTCCAGCGACGAATGACAACAAGGCCAAAGCGGAGGCAGATGCAGAAGCCATGCTTACTGATGGAGGATTGATGGAGGAACGGGGCAACTGGCACTGTAGATTATGGCAATGTCAACGACGACAACGGTGAAGATCTTTCCGATCGACAAGTAGCACATGTGTCTTATAGTTTTACTTTGATTTGGCAGGATAAAAAACTGGTCCCAAATACTGTTTAGAAATCTATTGTTTTGTCAAACGGTTCACCAAAACAATTTTAGCCTTAACGGTAAAGGTGCTCGTAGAGCTAAAGAAAAAAGAAAAATAAAATGATTTGCTGATGAAATTGAGTTGTACTAAACGGTAACATGTTGCAAACGATCGTATCATTCATTCGAATTCAACCAAGAATCAAATCCCGTACCGTACCTAGCCACTCCTATAACTCCTAAATATGTCGTATGGTCAATGGAGTGCTTGTTGATTTATGTAGAGGGAACCATATAAGGGCTAGCACATTAAGGTGCACATGAGCTTTGTCTATATGTCTACGGATGTGTATGAGGTATGATTCGGTTGAATGTACCGAATAGGGTCTCCTTACTCCTCTTGTATAGTCAGAGAGGATATAAGGTTTAGTACAAAACCCTCTAAGCGTCACCGTTCTAGTCGGTGTCATTTGTATGTGTGTCGCCTAATGTGCTTCCAGGCAACTTACTAAGGAATCTCATTATGATGTAATTTAAACATTCTCACTTCTCTTAATGCAGTATGTGCCAATGGTACGTTTTTCGAAAAAAAAAAAAAAAGAGGATATAAGGTTATAATAGATAGAATCCTAACAGGTTATATGTGATTTTTTTTTTACTCCCTTCATTTCAAACTATAAGTCACTCTGAATTTTTTTATACATCCAATTTACTATTCATCTAAATATAATAATATCTAGATACATAACAAATGGATGAACCAAAAAATGTCAAAATGACTTATAATTTGGAATGGAGTAGTTTGTTAGAAGCAAATCTAATTGATCCTATCAATTAATATACTTTGAGTTTTAATGCTTCATAGTTGATGGCTTGTCTCTTATTTCCAAACGATGAAGGTGCTAGTGTCTAAGACACCAACAAGCTTATATCCATACAAAGAAGAAAAAAAAAGAAACATAAAACAAGGCCCCAATTGTTTTCAAAAAGTCATAGAATTTATTTTAGTCCTAGGACTTTTTTTTTAACAGTCCTAGGACTTTTGAAAAAAAGTCCCTTGAGAAAGCTCTAGGAGATACTTCTAGGGACTTCTAGAGAAAAAGTCTTTAAAAAGTCCTCCATGTTTGGTTTCAGATACTTTTTTAGTATCAATAGGAAAAAAGTCACCGGAACCAAACACCACCTATCTCCTTGAATCCAGTTCGTTCACCGTCATTACAGCCACAAACCACGCACGGCACACACGGATGGCTCCTCAGTTCCTCATCTACATGGAAGTAGTACTCCTTCCGAACTCGAGAGTTGAGTCCATAGCCTCCATGTTGTGTTTTGTTCGGGAGACCTCTAGTTCTCAGAAAACAGATCTGAAGCCCAACATTGATTTAGATCGACCATGGAAAAGCTTCACCGCGGATTTTAGCTCCACTAATGTTTTTGGTAGAACTCCACCCAGTGGCAGACCTAGAAAATTTGACAAGCCTAGGTGATCATGAACATAGTCTAAATTAATGACAAGCGCTTAGTACAAGTAAAATATGACAGCCTCATTAGTCTTAACGAAAATCATGTTGCAACTCATGTTCACACACTGGCTATGGAGAGTAAAATCTGACATAAAAAATTCACACTAGTTTCTAACTACCAATCATACGACTAGGAGGAATTTGCATCTTTCTAGTCTTTAAGTTTTAAAACCCTCGCTGTCCTCTAGATTCACAAAGGACCATGTTGGCTGCCTTTTGCATATCTTTATGGTCCACATACTCCCTAGCCCAATGCTCAGAGCTATTACACACAAATCAGTTGCTTTTTCCCTTGCCTTTCTTCAAAGTTTGTTACAGCCTTGGCTTGAAAACAGACTCATTTCTTTTCAAGACTTTCTTTGCTCTGTTATGAGAACCATGAGGCTTTTTATCTTGCACCACGTTGGCGCTGGAAGCCCTCATCATCGAACATTTCCTTGCCACCGAGTATCCTTTGCCCTTGCCTTCTTTTCAACACCAAGAGTAGCAATAAGGTTAATTAGTTAGGGTTTGTTTGGATGGGTGACAATAATTAGTCACCTCTATTTTAGTCACCTAATCCTCCAACAGGGGTGACTTTTTAGTCCAAAGGTGACTAAAATTTAGAAGTAAGAGATATCCCAACTTATAATGACTAAAGTGTTTTCTCTCCTGTTTGGACCACATGCTCTCCTCTTTCCCCTCTCTCTCTCTTCTTTAATATCTTTGTAGTCCCTCTATCTAAAGCAGGGGTGACTAAAGTTTAGATCACTTGACTAAATATTTTAGTCACCTAACTACTAATGTATCCAAACACCCTCGATCTTTCACCTAACTAATGTATCCGAACACCCCCTTACACTAAAATTTCATGCGTCCTATGCTTTAGAGAGGTGGCAACAAAAACTGACCAATTAGGTGGTAATAATTTGGTGACCATACCGCCATTCACAAACTTGTGAGGTAGCCCACATTGTTCTCGTGCTCGTTAGCCAGTATCTCAATCCCATGAGCCTGTTCTACTATAGATCGACTGTCTTTTTATCTAGTCAATGCTATTTTTGCCTCTAATATCGTTACAGGGATAAAATTGAGTGATTGATTGATAACAACGTGCCAACGCCAAACACAATTCCGACGGGGGCAAAAAGAATTGAAAGCGATCTCTCAACGGCACACTTTATCTAAAAACGGCACATTAAACCAGGTGTTCAGTTTTTTTTAAAAGAAAAGGCATGTGATAGTTGTCCAATAATAAGAGGTGTTTTTGGATCCTACAAAATTGGCATTGTAGCGAACCTAAAAGCACTGTAGCATTTTTCATTTGTTTGTGTTAAATATTATCCTACCATAGAGTAACTAGGCCCAAAAGAATCGCCTCGTAATAAAAATCTAAACTACTCCCTCTGTCTCTTTTTAGATGTCACTATGGGGTGCGTGCCACCAAACTTTTTCATCTTTGACTGCGTTTGTAGAAAATACGTGCAACATTTATATCTCCAAATAAATTTATTAAAAACTAGACTTAAAGATCTTTCCGATGATACCAATTACTTTGCATAAATATTTATATATTTTAATATATAATTGCCGGTAGTTTGAAAACGTTGACTTCTCGGGAAGCGAGAATAACATCTATTTAGGGACGGAGGGAGTATGTAATTAGTTATTTTGTTTACCTACATTTCATACTCCGGACATGCGTTTTTAATGCATTTAATGCTTCGATATGATAGAAATTTTGGAGAAAAGTTGAGGACCTGTCACCGCCACATCGACGAGCAACGCACGAAGTCATCAAGGACACCTGAGAGTTGCGGCGCCGGTCAAACAATGGCCGTGCGCCGTAGCATCGTAAAACCACCATGGGCATGGGTAGCATCCAGGGCAGCTTCGTATTGAGGACCGGCCAGGCAGCGCCATCTCCGCACGCCCTCACGGACCTTCTCGTTGTCATGTTCCGGTCACGGAAGTGTCCCTGTCATCCTTGGAGTTCATGAGGCTAGTCAAGAACAGCTCCACCTTCCGGTCCTGATGGACCCCGATTCATGAGTTAATTTAGAGCCGCCTTCTAGACCAGCTTTGTTTTAATCTGATAATTTGCTTGTATTTTGATATGCTTGTTCACGCTTCATGGACCCGATTCGGCTATTTTTAGCCGACATGGTTATGCTTTCCTGAGTAATATGTGCATGTGGATTTATCTGATCTTAAATGTATCTGGCTTGTAAGATGTCATAAGTCCTAGCGGCAAATAGTTTACTTGTTTTAGCGAAAAGGGTTTAGGAAGGCCAGCCATCCAGTAGCCGGTTGGAATGGATCTAAGTTCTTTTAATGTTCAGATTGATATGCATGCATGTGTTACCCTTCATATATCTAAGCAAGATTGTTCGGATATTCCTCCTATATGTCTAAATTGATCGATTGATCTCGTTTATCTATGTCACATCAAGTTGTAATAGATGGTTAAACGCACATATTTGATCGGCTGTAGTGAAGGATCCGTCAACACTTACTTTAAATGCTTTTATCCTACAGCTTACATAGATCGACTATTTTGAGCTCATGTCATGTACACCTTGTAGAATTGTCGATTGCTACATGATTTTGGCTCTCTAAGCCATGTTTTCGTGGCAACACCATGCATGTTCCGCTTGTAATTACTGATGAACTCGTTCTCTTTATCAATTACAGGTCAAATTGACTGGCATGCTTGAACGTTCAGACTAGCTTTCCGGCTTGCTTGGTGTGTTGATGTGGGAACCACTTTTTGCGCCAACACCCTCTTGCATTAAGCTCTCCTGCCTCCTATGCTTTAGACCTCTTTAGAGAGGTGGCAACAAAACCTGATCATTTAGGTAGTAATAATTTGGTGACGATACTGCCAGTCACAAACTTGTTGCGTAACTCACACTCATTGTTCTGGTACGTGCTCATTAGCCAGCATATGAATCTCATGAGCATGTTCTACTATAGGTCGGTCATCTTTTCTTTGTTATTTAGTCACTACTATTTTTGCCTCTAATATCTCTACAGGGATAAAGATTGAGTGATTGATTGATGACAACATGCAAATAATTGAAAGCCAAACAGTTCAGCGGCACACATGAACCAGGTGTTGAATTTTTTAAAAGAAAAGGCCATGTGCTAGTTGTCCAACAAGATACGTACAGTTTTTGTCCAATCAGTGACCAGAACGCACGAAGGCATCCAACGCACCACCCTGAGAATTGCGACGGCCGGGGTCCGGCAATGGCCATGCGCCGCAGCATCAGAAACCACCATGGGCACGGGCGGCAGCCAGGGCAGCTTCGTATTGAGCACCGGCCAGGCAGCGCCATCTCTGCACGCCCTCGTGGACCTTCTCGCTGTCGTCTTCCCGGTCACGGAAGGTGTCCCGGTCGTCCATGGAGTTCATGAGGCTAGTCAAGAACAGCTCCGCCTTCCAGTCCTCCATGCGCGGGAGGTCCGAGTGCCTGTAGACGAACTCCCAAACCTCCTGATCGATCATGACCAAATGAAGAAGCTTGTCAGCAAGCTAGACATTGTGACCAGACCACCACCGCCGGAGAGAAGCATGGAGTTCATGGCAATATATATATATACATACACTGCGATCGGGTGGGACGGGGATGGCGTGCGTGTGGTAGGTCGGCACGCCGGCGATCTCTGGCACGGTAGTGCTCCTGCACCGCCCGCATCATGTCCTCCTCCGGCGGCAGGGCCACCTTGCCGGACAGCACCAGCGCGACCCACCTCGCCTGGGCCTCGAAGAACCACGGCGCGAACACCCGCATGGGGATGCCGACGAACGACAGCGACGGCGCGAGCGCCGGCGGGAACGTGTGCTCGTACAGCGGGTCGACGCGGTTGTCGCGGACGGTGACCAGTCCCCGGTGTCGAGGAACGGGAACGAGTAGGTGTAGCCCGTGCAGTAGATGACGGCGTCGGCCACGACGCGGCAGCCGTCGGCGAACACCACCGCCCCGTCCTCGCACAGCCGGTCCACCTGCGGGTGCAGGCGGATGCCGGAATGGTTGGCCAGAAACTTGGACAGCATCGGCGGCGGCGGCGTGGCTGCCTCCACGGACCTCGCGGCGAGGTGGACCTCCTTGGCGACGCCGCATAGCTCCGTCGCGATGTCCATGCCGCTGTCGCCGCAGCCAACCACCACCACCACCTCGTCGCGGAAGGGGTCCGGCTCCCGGTACGAGTGGCTGTGCAGCTGCCGCCGCTGCCACGCGTCCATCCCTTCGATGCTAGGCAGTCTTGGCTGCGAGTAATGGCCATTGGCCACCACCACGGCGTCGAACACCTCCTCCTCCTCTTCGCCGCCGCCGCCGCCGCCGGCAGGGTCGACGTGCGCTGATCTCACCTTCCATTTCACGTCAGGTGACGGCGCCGCCATGGCGACCCGCACGACCCTGGTGTTGAACTTGATGGCGTCGGCGAGGCCAAACGCCTCGCAGAAGTCCTTGAGGTAGCAGAACACCTCGCGGTGGCCCGGGAAGCGGCGCGCGTCGCCGGCGCCGCTCCTGGGCACGAACTGGAAGTCGGAGAAGCCCATGCACTCGCGCGCGCTTATCACCCGCGCCGACGCGTACATGCTGCTGTGCACCTTCACCGGCGCCTTGGCTCCAAGCGGGTCGTCGCCGTCGATCCTCGGGTCGTACAGCCACTGCCCGCCGACGTCGCCGCTCTGCTCCATGACCGTGACGGCGTGGCCCTCGCGCCGCAGCTCGCGCGCCGCCGCCAGCCCGGACATGCCCGCCCCGATGACGCACACCTCTTTCGGCCTGCCGCAGCTACCCATACCTATCTTCTACTTACAAGAGTCACTACTACCAAGTACGAACGCAATAGCTCGCTGCTGCAATCGACAATCCAACATCCCTTGCCATTTTGAACTCCAGAACACATATGACGGCAACATTATAACCACTGAATTGGAATGTTGCACTATCTACATGTTCAGATCTGGAAGTTTCTTGTTGCTTGCAGCAGGGATTTGGGTGTCGATTCTATTCATTGTTGCATGGACACGGGTGGTGGTATGCTTTCACAGTCTTTCACCTAAAGTGAACAGGTACTAAAATGGAAAGTGGTTAGGTAGGTTTAAGCCACTTTCAGACATTGCATGCGACTGTGAGTGAGTTTGACACTTTTATTGGAGAGAATAATATTAAGAATGCCATAATCAAATGTTGCAAAACTAAACTGGAAAAACTGTTCGCAAGAGGAATTGAAAAATGTTACCTTTATATATCCTTCATTGTAAAATTATTTATAGGGTGTTTAGTTTGAGGAGGCACTCAGATCTTAGATGCGGTGGTGCATCATGAGTTCATTCTCCAAATTTGGTGGAATAACTCCAGCCCTCATTCCAGTGCAAGTTATTAGCTTGTGAGGAATGAAGCAACGATGCATCCATCAACCTATTACATTCAACAAATCAAACAAAAAAACGTGAGAAATGAGTAGGCGATGGATCATTCCTCAAACCAAACACCCTTCGTCTTTCTTCCCCTGAACAATGTGCTCGGATCTCCCTAAGCGCAAAACCTAAACTCATGCATGTTGGGAACTTGGCATATATATTGCCTACACACCCATTGGGGGATGTTCTTTGCCATATGTAGGGGGTCTTCCGCAACTAGCCTATGCTCTTCCTAGCGCTCCTCATCAAATTCAGACTCAACGTCACCACTCTCACACTAGTAGTATAATGCACGTGCTAGCTTACGGGCGGTTTTTAGATATGCACAAGAAAGCAAATAAACACTTGTAGCATATTGTTGAGTGCATTGGGATTCTGCTTAAAAAAAAAATCAAAATGAGTAGCTCTAGATTTACCACCAGTTTACAAACCTTCCACATCAACACCAAAGGAAAAATAATAGCGGGCTATTGAAAATAACGGAAATGATCCTCTACTACAGTAGATTGATTCTAACTGATAGTCGATGATAGTCAATCCCATGTCTGTTTTTTTTTTTTTTCCTTAACTAGGATCCCATGCATGTCCTTGGAGGCGGCAATCCAATTTTCAAAACCGCCGTCGCCTGAACTGGGCTGCAGGTTACCAGGCTGCGCTCCAGTACGACGAGGCTGCGAACTGGCCCGGCAGATCTTCTCCCGCGCACCTCTAAGGCCTTTTTTAAATAGAAAAAGAAAATATGATGATCTTCCCTGACCTTACTGATGGGCCGAGGATTAAGCCCAATCAAGTCTTGGGCCTTACCGGGCTGTGCAAGTGTTGTTGTTACCAGAGTTGAAAATGTTTTTTTTTTACCAGAGTGTTTTTCTATTGAATGGACCTTTTTTTTTAGAAGATCTATTAAACGGACCTGAGTCAGTTCAGTTCTAAGTAAGACTGCTATGTCTAGTTTTTAATTTATTTTCGTCCAATCTATGAAGAGGAGCCAGTTCAGTTCTTTAGCAAATTGATTTGCGGTTCATGAATAATTTGCAGTTCATGAATATATATGGGTGTTGTACTAGGAAATCGGCGGGGATTCTCTAACTTGCTTCAATAAAGTCACAAGTGACTTTACCTTACCCAGATGTCATTCAATCGCCATCCAACAGCTGGAAGCTCTTCACCTTATGAGATGCAAACAACAATTCCATTTAAAGCCTTCATGGACCAAGCAAGGATAATTGACATAATCTTTCCTGCGCGGCATACCTTTCTTATAAAAAAAAAAAAGTTTACAAAAACTATCACATATTCGAGAAAAGCAATGAATGAAATGGGTACATATTTATTTATGTTTTACCATTATATAAATTTTAAAAATCACAATTTACTATTGATGAGTCACCTCAACAATGAGTTCATGATCCTGCTAAAAAAGAAGGTACAGTCGGCTGAAATACGTGACTACCATCCAATCAGCTTGATCCATAGTTTTCAGCAAGCTGATGACTAAGTGCATGACTAAGCTGCAGTGCTTGATGGACTCGTCCATCGCAACCAGAGCACATTCATCAAGTTCGCTGCATTGAGGACAACTTCAGAGCAGTGTACTCATGAATTACGTATATTATGTAACTACACCAGAATGACTTGTGAGAATGACTTGTGAGAGGACGAGAGGACGGAGTGAGAGAAAAGAGCTTTCAATGTTTTTTTACTTACCTTGTTGCCCACCTGCAAGCCTATTTTACACATTTTACGGGTTTATTTACTGGGCATGTTTAACTGCAACATGACTATAGTCCACCTCACCAATGCCCAAAGCGAGTGGAAGTCTGCCAGAGATGACGAAAAACGCAAGAAATTGACAAAAGTAGTCGCCAAAGAAGCTCCACCGAACTTCCAATCCCACTGGTCAGAGATGAGTAGCCAGCAAGCCAGGATGGAAGTCAGCCGTCAGCCGGGCGGATATGAAGGGAACGCAAGTTGGATGAGACGGGGAGAAAATGAGGAGCAACAGAGCCATGAAAAGAAAAAAGAAAAGAAAAGAAAAAGGTATCCTAATGCGTGTTAAACACTGTCCTTCAGCTTCAATGTTACTGCCATCTCTCTGATTCTGCTTTCCACTCACTTTAACACCAGCATTATGCTAGCTAGTCAACGGAGTATTCCAATTCAATCTAGCTAATGTTGCAATTTTACAAGTACACAAAAGCAACATACCACCAAGATGTCAACTGGTGTCAAACGGCCTCTGAAAATTCAAAATACACTAGAAGTGGAATGCTCAGATATACAGACAATTATTATCTCCTCTAGGGCTGACTTAATCGATGGTATCTTGCACTTTTGCAACAACATCGAAGTAGAAATGAGGTAGTCAGGTCTGTCCTAATGTACCAAAATTTTATGTGGCATAAGACTCGATGATTAACCACATGTCTTGGCCACAATCAGCTGTTAACGTAAGGCCACCTGCAGCAAACTATTCTTTATTCTATCTTCACTTCTGCACATCCGTATCCTAAAACCAAGGTAGCCAATCAGTAGAAGTCCACCACCCCTGATATGGTGATGGGAGGATCAATCGGCACCCGCTCTGCTTTTCCTTCTGAAGCCAGCTGCGGCAGCACATTTGCTTCCTTTGCCCCGACACCTGGAGCTGTCCACAGAGTAGCATGTGGCCACTCGTTCCTGGAATTGATCTGCTCATTGTTTACTGCTCCGAGCTGTGCCTCAAGAGCGGCCATCTTGTCAGTGTAGTACAATGCAGTGAATGAGACGGGGACTTCCTGGTGCTGGTAGATGCCATAGCTTGCGACAGCAGCCACACCATGGCCTCGTTTGTGGGCAAGGGTGACGTGAGCTTTCTTTAGGCTGTCCTCCAGTCTTATCTTGTTAAGGAAACTGCTGACAGCTGTGTCCTTCTCTGCCACCTGTTACAGCAATGCAGGGTAGAACAAGTGTCAGATTGCAACATCGGCGCTGCAACGGTAACCTAGTGGCACAGCACATGGCCACGGCTGAGAAGGATTCCAGCGAACACGCTAGGATGAGCACTTCACATCAAAATACAGAATTATCTTTTCTCAAACATAGCTGAGCATGCAGTTCTTACCTTGTGGAGAACACCCAATATATCAGGTGGGGTTAATCGAACAGCAGCAAATATGATATTGCCAAACTTCCGCTTCCCAGTATCAGGTGTTTTGAGATCACCTTTTGCAACATCTTTTAACTGTTCCAGTACTTCTTTCACGGCATAGTCAAAAGGAACCTAGAAAAAAAAGTATAGATAGCATCAGAACTGAATCATGATTTCTGTGTGCTTAACAGACTCTTGTGGCGTAAGTGTACAGGATTAGGATCAGTGCATAGTACACCAACAAAATCCCTGATTAATGCACATCGCATGAAATGAAAAATGGTACTGTACATCATATTAACATCAGTATTGTGCTCCCATTCGCACATAAGGTTGAGCCAATTTAGACTACTGATCTACCAGTAACTTATTTTGGCCTAAGAAAACAATTCTATTAATGATATTGAATTCGTAGCATTGGTGGATGGACTTTTTTCCCTCAAACACGCAAGAGAGGTGCATGGAGGTCCTTAGGATACCTCATATATAAAGAATAAATAAATGACTCCTGCAAACTACGTAGTCATCATAGATTTGAGGTAGCCCCACGTGTTAAAATGTGTATAAACATTCAGCAACCATTATGCTCGTGAATGGTTAATAAATGAAATAGGTTACCTGAATTGAGTTAAGATGATCAGCATTCCCGAACAACGCCGCACGCAACCTTTGTTCCCACACTGCCCATTCTTTAGCATATGAACCTTTTGACGGCTCCGCTCTAATTTGACATAGTTTGCAAAACATCAGGCAATGTATATAGAGTCTAGACATGTGAATTCAGAAATGAAGCACTAGCTCTGTCAACATCATCAGATGAAGTAATACTACTACAAATGTGATTTACTGTTTCTGGATAAAAGGTGCTTTGAAGAACATTCCCTCCTACACAAGAACTGCTATTGAAGATTGAACAAAGGCATTCCTCCTACGAATGAAACATGAAGTAATACTATGTATACAAGAAGTGCTATAATGCTAGTCTTTTTTTAGGAATGCTCTGCTATTGTACAAAGGCATTCCGCCCTACACAACCAAAGTGTTGTTTAATGTTCAGTGTGCTAAAAAGGGGTTGTAACATTTATATGGCTACCAGTTTCATACCTTCCATGCCTGCTCTGATGCATCCTGAACAAGCTAATCCCCTCATCTAAGATGGCTTTCACCGCACCGGGCAATGGAGCTCTGAAATCATCAGGAGAAAACAGTACAAGTCACATCATCATGATTTTATTTTTCTTGCACACAATATTGAAGGCAGTCATTTTTCTTGGAAAATAAGTGTATTGAACATCTCCATAACTTTTTCTGTAACTGCATAGCATAGCTCATTGTTGAATTAAAAAAAAAACAGCGCAAAACAATGAAAAAGAAGTCCTACCTATCTGGCTTCAGGAGAGGCATCTTAACAAGCGAGCCAAAACGTTCATACAGTTCATTTTCAAATTCTCTTCGACTCTGAAAATGACAATGTTCGTGATTTGGAATATTTCAGTAGCTAAAAACAATTTTCCATTTATGATATATACATACCTTGCCATCATACAAGTGGTAAAACATTAGCAAAACATAGCCTGCATTAGGTGATGTCTTGTCCAGATTTCCCTTTCGAATTACAAGTTAATATAATATCAGCCATTTCACAATACATAAAAATGACTTGAGATATTTGCATGAATAAATATAGACCACTAACCGGATGATTGACCCGCTGGAGGACGCTTGAAAACATGAAAACAGCAAGAGCTTCAAGAGAAAATGGATTTGAATCCGTGCCTGGCAAATCAAGAAAGCAGAACAAAAGCTACATGATCGAACTTGATGACCCAAGAAAAATCTAAAAAAAAAAATCTTTGGTTATATACAAAGCCCAAGGCCCTACTGCAGTACACCAAATTATTTCTTTTAAAAATACTCTTCAAATTGTTCAGCGCTCAAGGGCTCTTCAAGCCCATAATAAGTTAATAGCTGTAATTTGGAAGCTCAAGCTAAGGTGTGATGTTGTATCTGTCACAAATCCAAACTGCAGCCCACAACTATATGAAGAATCTCCAGTTCACTATTAATGTTCACATGAAGTAAAATAAAAATGAACAAGAGATAAGGGAATGAAAATAATTATTAAGTATGTAGGATACCTTCTGAGTCAGGAACCACAGGGACAGCAGCTGCCTTTGTGGACCCACACATATCCTCAATCTGGAAACAATGATTTATCAGTTCTATCGCTACTGTTAAAGTAGCCTAAACAGTTGAACAAGACAAGACAAGACCAAAAAAAAAAAAAAGCTATGATTTATGATGCGGTCTTGCCTGCTTCCAAACTTCTTCATTTGGTGCATTTTTGTCAGCAAGGGTTATTCTAGCTGGTTTCTTTCTTCTTTCATCAGCGACCTTTTGCCAGTATCTTCCTGTAATAGTTAACAAATAGTACAATTAGATTCATTCTTGAAGCCCTTAGCCTGTGTCATCAACCAAATAGGATTCAGCTGAGCCTGCAGTGGTCTGAGAAATGCCTATTACTGTCCACGGATAATTAGACTAATAAAGCTGCCTCCTAGTCTATTTCAGTGTCATGTTCCGTGATTTAGTTTGGACCGACAGAAAGCGGTGAATTGCTTGAGCTGATAGAGCGACTAAGCGTCAGTAACTTTATCAGGGGCACAAGACAGAGTAATGCGGATATTGGAATTGTCAGGAAGTTCACTACCAGATAACTCTACAGATTTATTACCTTTGGCAGATGATAAACCTTAGGATGCAAAAACTGTGGGCAACCTAAGTTTCCCTAAAAATCCAGATTTGCTGATCTTTTTTTTTCAGATGCTCTTTAGCAGTGGTGGTCTTGTGTTCGATTAGGGAAGCTTACAGTGGCCAATTATACCAACATCCTGACAAAATTTTGAGGATTTGAATTCTTAGGGAGGAACAGAACAAATCAAATTAGAGGTGGTTCATACTAGCTGGGGTGTGCTGAAGTCCGTGGAAACTAGAAATGACTCTGATATTTCTAATCTCTCATTATATTCACCTAGATGCCCTCCATTTCAAATTATAAGATATTTTTTGCTTTTCTAGAAACATTGTTTTAACTATGTGTCCAGACATTGTGTATATCTAAGTGCATAGCAAAAGCTATGTATCTAGAAAAATCAAAATGTCTTATACATTGGAGCAGGATGGCAAGGAAGGAGGAAGTACCATACGTGGAGAAGCTAGCTGCTGCAACATCTGAAGCACACACTGACAAGCTAGTGATGGTGTGAAGTGCCGGTGGTTCTAGCGCCAGAAAACGAGGCTGTGGAATCTGTCGCTTGTACTTAGCTTGTTACTTATGGCAGGATGATCTTACTTAGCGTTTAGCTATTGTTAGTGGAGTGTGTTTGTTTTGAGTATTCAGTACCCTTGTTCTGTAAGCTTGTAATCCCAGCCATCACTTAGACACTTCTTAAGCTTTCTATAGAGCCAGGCCATGGCTATGGTCTAAAAAATCCATTTTGATAGTTACTGGTGAGTGGCAGTGCCTGAGTGTTGAGATATTTTTGGACGTGAAGTCGAACTCAGTGTGCTAGGGCAGCGCATTGCAGGGATAGACTAAATGAGCCAACAAGCAAATGGAAGCTCGAATTGGGCTGGTCCAATATATTAACTACTACAACCCTCTGTCTCAAATCATAGGTTGTTTTAGCTTTTCTAGGTACATGGCTTTTCCTATGCACCTAGATATAAGATATGTCTAGCTACATAATAGAAGCTGTGTATGTAGAAAAGCCAAAAGGACCTATAAATTGGAACGGAGGGCATTCTTTGTGTTCAGAAATCACAAACCCAATTACAAACATGCAACCCCAATCTCAATTCACTAACCAAAAAGACATTCCCCTAGAGAACATAACTTATAGAATTTGCAAACCAAGAACACAATTCTGGTCACTATAGTTCATATAATGGTAACCAAGTCTTTCTTTAGGAATTAAGCAATACAATAGAATAATACAGTATTTTTTTTCGAACACGCATCCCACACGCACCACTGTGTTCAAACTAAACAGACATGCCCCTCATCACACAAAGTTGATGACCCCGACCCAAAATTAACTCCGACTCAGCCCCAAGGCATGTAGCTAATTGATTCCTTGTGCCCCATCCCACACTGAATTTGAACTTCTTTGCCATCAAGCATCAAAGAAAGTAGATTGGGGGTAAGCATTTGCAAGCCAACTTCTAGTATAATACAGTAAATGACTTTTAGTTTTATATCAACTATAAATCGGTTTGATTAGATCTTCCATTGCATGGAAAAACGTCTAGCGATTATAAGGTGATATGCATTTATTGATAAAGAATGTTCAATACAAAATCTTGGCACGACAAAGAACACATCGGTTGACCCATAATCACTAGGCACGATAATATGTCCTAACAAAGGTACAAAAGCAGGTGAATGTTCACACTCTGGTTCATTGTGTTGAGAACTAAGAACAGCAGTGTCCACTAACTGAAGCCATGTTTCACTCCAAACTGAAGCCATGTTTCACTCCAATAAACAAATCAAGCATGTAAAACTAGGTAACGTCTCAAATGCTCTGTACCTTTAATAAGATCCCCCATCAAGCTATGAAGAGGGCGATCATCTCCAAGGCCACCAGGCGTGTTTAATATTTCCTTACACAGAGCTGACTTTGCACAACCAGGTATACCTGAAAGGAAAATGCTAAATCAGAATCAAGAACTGAAAACCCCATTTTAATATTAAACAACATTGTAGGATGAAGATTGGTAAAAAAAACTAATTTAATCTATTGACACCGTACCACATATTTTTTTACGATTACTTTGTTTATCTAGTCCATAAGCTATACAACAGTCTAATGTACGAACATTGAGATACGCACAACAGAAACAATGTTAACACTGTAGCAACATAGGTTTTTTATAGGATAAAGATTGATAAAAAATAATTAATTTATTGACAAAGTACCACATAGTTTTGACAATTACTTAGTTTATCTAATCCATAATAAGGTATTCAACAGGCTAATGTACGAACATTGAGATAAGTACAACAGAAAAAAATGTAATCACAGTACCAACATAGTTTTTGACAATTACTTGGTTTATGTAGTCCATATTATTGAACATGCTATTGCGCGAGCATTGAGACTATGTTCAAACAAAACAAAATCGATGTGATAACTTTTTGACAATTACTTGGTTTATATTCCATATTATTTAACAGGCTAATGTACAAGCATTGAGACAAGTCCAAGTGAAACAAAATGGACGCTGGAACTAATGGGTATTCAGAATTCAGATGGCTTAAGAAAACCTAAACCAGTAAGCTTAAGACCTAGGTTTTATTTAAGAATAACTAATGGTTTCTTACACAATTTGGTATCAGCTATTAATAGGATGGCACATTAGTATCATGGCTGAAGGCCAAGGGAGTACTCTAAAGAATGAAAATGGAATAAAAAGTTTTTATATCAGCAGTAATTACCCGAAAGAATACTATAAGGCCCTCTGTTTTGGGAACCACGTCAACAGATGTTGACACAGGACTGGAAGGTGCGGCCCCATGATCTGCCCGGAGATCACCCTCTTCATCCCTCTCTGCATCAAGAACGGCCAGGAAATTTTCGGTTTGAACAAGGTTACCAGCAGCCCCAATCAAAGCCTGGTTTGCAGGGCTGCGTTTGGCATATTGTTCAAGGAAAGGCTCTGCTTCACTAAGGTACGTTGAGGATGAGAGCGGCTTATTCCCATACTTCCTTCTAATGTAGACAGCCCTGAGATGAGTAAACTAATCATATTAGATGAAAGAACATTCGCACTTCCATAAGAGAAAGGATATAGCAACAATATACCATTCATCCAACATTTTGCTAAGCTCTCTCTGTTTGTTTGCTGATGTCCCCAGATCTTCATTTGCCTATCAACAAAAAAGGGCATTAACATGAGAGCGGCATAGTTTCTATTCAGCAGCTTATGGCACCAACTGAAGTAGTACATAATTTACAGCTCAAATTAAATAGTTATGTACAACTCAAACCTTCAAACATACATCAAACAGTACAGCAGCGTAAAAATAACTATTAGTACAAACTTACAGTCCCTATCTGTATCCTTTTGTCTTGTGCCTTTTTACGTTCTTTTGTACTGTTTCATATGGGTTTCATCTCTAGCCTACCCCAACTAGCTTGGGACTAAAGGCTATGTTGTTGTTGTTGTTGTTGTAGTACAAACTTACAGTATAATTACTTTACAACTATAATCTTGGAATAAGCAAGCATCAATTGTTATGTGATGAAGTACAGAAGTTGAATATCAGAAAAAGTTATATCATGAATTTGTAAGTAAACACTATACAGATATTAGCATTATTAAATAGGCAGAGATCTAGAGGATGCATTAGCACCATTTTTCTAAGACTACCAAAACTAGAGCTGTATCATGGTAAAGTAGCAAACCATATTCTTGTTTCCATTCTTCATTGATAACCTACTCTGTCACAGAAAATATACGAGTGAAACTTAAAATTTGCATACATATAATACCTTAGGTAATAAGCTCTATAAGCAGATGGTCCATCTTTGAAAAGGGTAGACAATCCATTACGAATTAAAAATGTTCGCAACTGTCAACAAATAAAATAACATAATTGTTAAAGGATGCATATTCAAAATAAAACAGAAGTTAACTTCAATGGTTTTAGTCCTCTTCCACATTCAAAAACAAAATAGCTTCAAAGCAAAAGGAAGACATGCATATAAATAACAAAAGTAGATTAGATCACAATGACAGGAATAGGAAACACTAAGGTAACAATAACATTTCCAAACTTATTTAGAAGCACACCAAAATGAACCTGGACAATCCAGAGTAACAAACACTGGTGTGGTACCTCAAGAAACGACCAATGATACCTACAAGAAAGCTAAAAATATTGATAAAGAAGTACCTTATATGTCAAGAATTTTAGTTTAACCATTAGATTTGAATCCTCATCGGCCAGACCATCCACAGCTGCAGAATTCGAATCCAAGGCACCATTGATATTTTTCAGTAAAGCATCACCATCTTTGGCTAGTTCAGCTGCCTTCTTATTGTTAAGCCTTGAACAAATTCACATCCACAAAGAAACCTAACCATGGAATACATGTCAGTAAAACACACCTCACTTTCATTACTTGAAATGTGAAGGCCCATCTTACCTCTATATAGAGGCCACAGCCCTTTGTTTTTCCTGAAGACAGCAACATAGGTTTTAGAGTTAATGATATAAAGGGTAATGTAATATACAAGACTGATTTCACAAGCTCACCTCATCTCTTGCTGGTATCGTCTAAAAACAGAATCATTGTGCACATGGATAACCATTTTGTAATACAAGTTGTCATTTGAAAGAGAATCAATCTTGTGGTAGTTCCAGTAGCATTTGAAAGCTGCTGAGAAGTGCCTCTGTTTCATCAAGCGAATCATCTCCTGTAACAGCCAACAGAGGTAATATATCACATCTGCATTACAGTCAGGAAATACTCTGCCAGAGATACCAATGTGCTTACCTGCAGTTTCTTAGTTGCATAGTCTGCAGGATGTGCTTGCAAAAATTTTGTGACAACTGATTTATCAACATTTCGCGACTGAGCATCAAGTCCACCATTTCCAAACCAATCCGAATGGTCTGGACACATTGAAGCTCCAACATTTTCAAGCAGTGCCTTGATTTGCTAGTCGTGTAAAATTATAAAGAAGTTATAGCAAGGTTGAACAAACACAAAGTAAGATGCCTCATGGCGAGCAAATACCAATTTACAGCATTAATACCTGCTTTTCATCTGACCTATTAGCAGCACAAATTTCTCGTAAACTAGGCCCTAAATCTGAGTCTCCTGCAGCAGCAAAAATATAATAAATGAATAATAAAAGGTAAAATAATTACTTGCTCATAGCACAATTGCAACAAGTCTTCTTAGAAGTTAAGGCACACCCAAATGCATCAGAAAGAATTTATAGAGTACAACTATATTTTCAAAAGGGAAGATGATTCTGTTCTGAGAAGCATTTCCCTGAACCTCGGATTCTGTTCAGGTTCACAGAATCTACCCACCAAGAATAAATCCTGCCAACTGGACATTTCTAAATAAGCAGCCAATTTACAGTTCTTGACATCATGGGAAACATTAAGATAAAACAATAAACCTGTCTGACATACTATATGCAGCAGACCAAATCATTATGAGAAAACAATAGTTTTTGCACCTCAAAAGTTCAAAAAAATTTTATTGGCAAGCATAATTTCACATGTCTTATCATTTGTCTCCATTCCAAAAACTATTACAACTATTACTAGGCTGGTCTATAATTCATTTACCATGGCCAGTAAACAGGACTAATAATACTTACAAATGGTAAAAAAAGATATAAAAAAAATAACTTATATTGGAAGAACAAACTGAGCATCGCATATAACTTTTGTTCCACCACCTTACCGCCATCTAATGGAGCCTGAGGGAAGTTTTTCAAAACTTCTTCCATTTGCACTGAACTTTGACGAGGGCACAATACGTGCGACCAGACCTTCAAGGATCTCGCCCTGCACTTCTACATGATCTTTTGACCCTATAACAAAAATTAGCCTAATGTCAATTCCCAGCAGAGATGGCAGTTAGCCAGTCAGACACGAACATGGTGAAAAAATCAGTCTGATATAGAAAATCAGTAAGATGACAACCTGGTACAGCTATATCAGCTATTTCATCAAGGGCTTTGCAAACAGGCGTTGCAGTTCCTTCTTCACATAATGCATCATAAGCAGCAAAAAATGAGGTGGCAGATTTCCTGATGAAAGATGAAAACAGAAAGCATTATAATATTATAATCGGAATCAACAGCAAACGCATATATGATTGTGAGGGTAATTCTGCAATTACATGCAGAAAGTGTGCATACTGGGTTGCAGGCCATCCAGTGGATAAATACAAGCATGCAAAATAGCTAGTTAGCCACACAAGTGGCATTGACAGCATTCACGTAACAGGCTAGTAGCTGAACAAGTTTTCCCAATATGAACATGACAAAGTCAATTAAGAACTGCAATAGTCTGCACTACATGATAATGAAAACAAACGCAATGAAGGTACCAAGGAAATAAGAGCATGCATTAGCAGACTATTATCCAATAATAAAAAAAATAAGCAAATGAAAAAAGCTGGCAGAGGGCAAGCATAGTAATGAGAAATAAGAAAAATAAAATGTTGGCAGAGGGCAAACATAGTAATGGAAGTTTCTGAAACACAAGATTGGAAAATATGAAGATGTCAAAGTTGAGTAATTGACGATTGTATTATTACTTTATTAAATAGAAGGTATTCAGCCAACTTTAAACCAACTGTAAATAGTGCTATCAGCATTTCACCCTCTATTTTTAGATTAACAATGTACATGTATCGGTATCACACATGAAACAAAGCAACCAAATTCTTCATGATGCAATGCTCCTGAGCACAAAGTTATTGGCACCTTGTCGAAAAATAACCACACATGGTTGGTAGGTAGGCGCCACTTCCGACAAAATGCAATCACCTCTGGAGTAGAATAGAATTTTGGCTTGCCATTGCCCAACTCAGTCACAGCTGTAACCACAGCTGCATAATTCCAAAACCAGATGAATAAATAGGCAAATACCAAAAATGGTAAAAGCAATGAACTAAACAAATAACGCAAAGCAACTTAAAAAGTAAATATAAAGTAAATGTGAGCCATGTAAATGTGAGCCAGAAGTGGCTGCCAAATAGTTTATATTTGAGTGTTAGAAAAATTATCAAACTATAAAGTACTAATACTAATAAATAGAAGGAACAGGACAAACTGGCTGACACAGATTTTATTCTACCAAAAACAACTAAAAACTTTTCAAATCCTCGAATGCAGGAAAATGAACAGTTAAAATTTAAGTATATTAAGTATCCATGTAAACTAGGGGTGGCATAACATTTTACTAGCTTTTACCAGTCAGCAATGGCAAAGAAATCAATCTAGTGACATAAATATAACAAAAATATTGCTGCATACAAGAAATTTACCCGACAAAGAAATATAAACAGCTTTAATAATTCAGTGTGTGTAAATGAAAGCCCGCTGAAACCAGAATCTGAGCCCCTTTTTTCTTACCGTTTCAAAAAAAAAATCCAATTGAAAATAATCCATTGTCAAGCAATGGTATCATATGTTATGATGGAATGACTACCAGTAATAATGAAGAACTATACAAAGATTATTAATTGCTGCAGACAGAAGAAAAAAAGATGTACCATAATCATCCTTGGGCCTTTGCCCATGATCTCCTAACACAGCTGTCACAAGTTCCATTGAAATGCTAACACGGTTTTTCTAGAAGCATGAATAAAACAAAGATAAATTACGAACCATAAGAAAAATACAGAGCCAGAAACTATCCATGACTCAGAAAGCAAATATGCAATACAACTACAATGATGATTCTTAATTTGAGAGTAATTTAATTAGTAATAACTAGCATTGCAACTGATTCTTAAAGCACATAAGATTTCTGCTTTTTGATCTACTTGTTGACTAAAAGCATACTATGTACTATCCAGAGCTGCAAAAAGTTAAATCAGGAAAAGCTTAGCAAACCTAAATTGCTGCTTTGTTCCTGTGCTACTTAAGAAATATGTGAAGTTAAGGGAGAAAATATGTAGTGCAACCACAGCTAAGGTGGAAACATGGAAATCAATTCAAAACCGCATCCTGATCACTCAAAAACATTTGAAACTTGGCACATCCATGGGAGTGCTTTCTGCTTTGTTTGAAAAGTAACATTTGAAACTTGGCACATCCATGGGAGTGCTTTCTGCTTTGTTTGAAAAGTTGAATGCAAACTCACTTTTGAAACAAAATATATGAAAATGATAAAAATTCAGGTTCCCATGGAGGTGTGGACTTTGATCTTTTCATTTCCGTGTCAATTTTTCTACCATGTTCAAATTCTTACAAGCAATCAAGTATGGTCTTAATTTGTATTCATGTTTCCACCTAAGATGTGATTTGCACTACATAATTTCCTAAGGTATAGTTCTATACTGAAACTACAACAAAAAAAAACAACAAAATTAATTATACTTTGTTTCTATATGCCACTTCTATTCCATTTTGAATTACTTAATATTGATATAATCTTCACAGACAAGAAAATCATTCAGTATTGAGAAATGTTGTGTAGACATGAAATACCTCAAGAAAATCATTGCATTCTGCTTGCATTTTAGTAGCCTCCTTTCCCCAAGCTTCACGAAACAAACGCCCCAGAACAAAAACGCCGACAGCAGTATAACTATAAGAAGACATTGAAACTTCAGACATAGTAAACACTTATAATAAATATAATAATCAGCACAGATTAATGCAACATACACATTTCCGAAACTGTTCTTCGCATATGCACCACCAAGGTGACCAGCATACATGAAGAGGGAACCAGAATGCTTGAGCGTAACCTGAGGAGAGTGATCATCATAATCACTGATTACTTCACACAAAGAAATGCCCATTTTTTTATTTTAAAGCAAAACCAACAATGTAAGACATACCTCCAAGTTTGCTAGCCCATGAGACACCATCTCAATCATTCTGGTCCTTGTCTGTCATCACAGAATCAAGGGTTAGCTTCCCAATAAAAACTAAGCTTGTTACATCACTTACTAAACTGCAATGATAGAAACCCAAAGAAGCCAGAACAATCGACAACCACAAGGATTTACAGCACAGTGGGTCCATTAAACACTTCTTCATTAGGGGAAGTAACTATGACCCCACTGAAGTCAACAAGCGATACAGCTAAAATATTAATTAACTAGGTCAGGTAAAGATGCAAATTAAATATTTCTAAGGGCATAAAGGTTATATGGGTTATATCCTTCACTACATGAAAACCAGCATAACTTATACCAGGTCCTGTAAAAAGATCTAAAGCTACAATACAATGTTCAAGAGTGACACTACTCAAATCATCACAGGATGCATGGGTGCTAATTTCATTCAAAGTACTCTACCGATTGTCAACATAGCCACAATGCTATGGAAACAGGCAGTGTCGAGAAACCAGGATACTGCATTTGCCTGGATAAATATGCCTACCAAAAACTATAGAACTAATCCCAGTCAACTAACATCGTGACACACTGGTACCAGCATAATGATCACAGGGCGAATCCTTAACAATTTCTCAGTCAAACTCTTGGAATTGTCATGTCAATCAGAAGGCACAACATTAAGGAACGAGTCAATGACAAAATTGAACAACAAGGAGCTGCCGGCAAGCTCTCACCTCCTGATCGGATTTTTCATTTTCGAACTTGGGGTAGAATGTGGCCCTGATTTGGGCCTCGGTGAAGGTGTTGTTGTCCACCTCAAAGCCCGGGGCAGCCTTGAAGAGTCTCGAGAGCTTCTCAGCCGCAACACCGTCGCGCTCCTCTGTCACCCTCGCGGAAGTCGAGGTGGACGCCGAAGCGACCCCAGGGCCGTCCCCGCGCGGAGGTCGTGTAGCCCCTGGGCACCCACAGCTGCGCCGGCCTGGGCCCCGCCCCCGCCGGTGGCGCCTGCGAGGCGAGGGTCATCTGCCGGACGGGCTCGGCGATCTCGGCCGCGGCGGAGGGGAGAGGACGAGTAGGAGACATCGGTGGCCTGCGGCGGCGGATTGGTCTGCACGAAATAGAGGAAGAGGTGGGGTTAGGGTTTAGAGGGTTTATCGAATTGAGGGGAGGGAGGAGTAAGAAGCGTACGCCGTCGCGTCGAGGCATTGCGAGCGCGGGCGCTGAGACAGCGGAGGAGGAGAGGCCGCGGAGGGGGGAGGAGGAGCGGGAGGATGCGGCGGGAGGCGGGCGAGGGTGAGAGGAGGGAGAAAGCGGGCGACATATAAGAGCGGGCGAGGCGAGGTGGCGCGCGGCGGCGGTGGAATGGTGAGTCGGTTGCGCCGCCGACCCGCGGCGGTGCCGTCTTCTGTGACGTGGAAGGAGCCAAGGACACGCCGCCGCTCGTTGGGTCATTGGGTCCTTCAGCCGTTTTGGGCCTGGCCCGTTGGGCAGCTTGTAAACGTGGGCTGCATAGCGCAAGTCCTAAACCTGCCCAACAAATTACACCTGCATTGCATCCCCTCAAAAAAAAAAAAAAATGCACCTACAAGAAGCATAAAGTCCTATATCCAATAAAGAAGTATTTGCTCAAAAAATTCCAAAAAAGGAGCATAAAGAATCACCATGTTTATTATTTTATTACTTTTGTTAATAAAAAATAATTTCATTAATACACCTACAAGGACATATGCAAATCATAGAGCTCGAATATGTTATTTTTCTAACAAATTTCTAACCGATCATTTAGACAGCTTTTCTCGACTTCAAATTTCTAATAAATCATCCGACAGACTTTCGACTCCACATTTTTATTTTTACTAGCAAAAGTACCCGTATGTTACCACGGAAAAAAAAATTGTATGTATCACAATATTAACTACAAACTCCCTTCATAGTTGAAAAAGAAAGATGTTTAGGACAAATGATACGGTCTCCAAAGCGAAACTTTGACTTCTCTTTTCTATAAAAATATTTATTAAAAAATATATATGTATACTTTTATGAAAGTATTTTTCAAGACAAATCTATTGATATGATTTTCACAATTCTAAACTCAATGACTTAAAAAGTTATTCATGATTTATGTTTCCAATATTTGATCCAAACCTTTTCTAAAAACGCGTCTTCCTTTTCAAGTATGGAGGGAGTATATGTTCATGCATTGCATGGGGTCTCAAACTTTATGTGGCTTGGCTAATTTTAAAAGCTAATATTTATTACAATCAGTTAGTCTCATATTGACCTTCTGGTCATCTTTCTATGCACAAAATGAGATGCTTTCAATTAAGCATTGCACGTAAGAACCTTTTCCTCTCTTAAAATTAATGAAAATGACCGCCAATATGGAGATCTCCCCACAACTTTTGTTGTTAAAAAAAAACACATATGCCTTGGCTTAGATTCTTTTTAGGCAAAACATGAGATTTGTGGCTTAGATGAACGTAGTAAGTAATATATAAATCTAGTTAAAAAATATAGTTTTTTATGATTTTATCACCTTTATATATTGTAGAAGTTTATACAATCAAAATCAAATTGGTTTTTGCTTTTTAACATATCTGTGTGCTTTATCTCTCCTTTATAAAAAAAAATATGAAAGAAAAATTAAGACCAACCGCCACATAGGCAGCACAAAACCAACTGCAACACATAATAACAATTGGATAACAAATCTAACACAAAGTAAAATTATAATATAGACTTTATTGGATAATAAATCCCACGCGCTGCATTATCGGTTGATGTCATGATCCAGAAATAGGGCCTGAAGGACAGGGCCCGATAGGCCCAAGGAGCCGCCCCCCCCCCCTCGGGCCGCGGCCCGCCTCCCTCTCCCCCTTCCGCGGATTCTTCTGGCAACTAATTCGAGAAAAAGAGGAAAAATATCTAGGATTATCTTTAGGTGTTTTGGTGTGCAAGGGGATATCTCATCTATAAGGGAGACCCTTATTAGGAAATAAATAAATAGGATATGTTTGTAAAAGGTATTCCAATCTATAAGGAAACTTTTAGAGAGATTGCTTGAGATACAAGTCCCACTAGTCGGGCTATATAAGTAAGGGTCCATGTAATCTTTCGGGCAACAAGCAATAAAGAAATTTTATCCCAATCTCTCTTCCTCTCCCTCTCCCCGCCGCCCCTCGCCCCGTCTCCGTCCGCACCGCCGCCACCGCCGCGCCCGCCCCCCGCCCAAGCCCGCCAGGGCGCTGGCCGCCCGCCGCAAGACGCCGCCACCACCACCATCGCCGCCGTTCCCATCTCCTTCCCCCAATCCCCAATTCACGTGTCGGCCCGGCCCAATCTAGCCGGGTTCCCGACAAAATATATCGGAGACCACTACGATCCACCCACCACCATGGACGCCGAATCCAAGAAGGCTGCTGAAGAACTTGGGAGACGAGTTTGCCAAGATCAACACCGGGATGGACAAGATCGACGATAAGCTCTCTATCCTCTCGGCGACGATCCAAAGAACGCTCAAACACCGTCAACAACTCCATGACGCCGAAATCGAGATGAGGGCGATGTTGAGACAAAGCAGCCAGCGACTTCATCAAGAAGCGGACTGATGGCAAAGCGTAACCAGGACAATCAGGTAACGAGCCGATCCGGAGAACCCGATGAAGGGCTACTTGAGGCCGAAGGCCGCGCCCGCCAGGGCGCCGCCATCGGGGCGCATCCGCCCCCCTCCACCTCCCCGGCCGACACCTTCGGCTCGGCTCCCCGTCGCGCACAAGCCGTCCTTCCCGACCCTCGATGGCAAGGAGGATCCCCTCCCATGGATCAACCGGCGTGAACAATTCTTCAGGGGACAAGGTACGCCCGGCACAGAGCAAGTCCGGTATGCTTCCTATCATCTCACGGGAGGAGCACAAAGAATGGTACATGAGGCTGTCCTAGGAGAAACCGGTGGCGATTGGGCAAGCTTTGCTCAATATGTCAACGAGCGCGCCCACCCGAATCGAGCGGCGCAATCCGCTGGGTGAGTTGGCATCACTAAGGAAGACGGCAAATGCCGACGAGTACACCGGCGGTTCCTCGCACACGTGGCGCCGCGTCGCGGCAACCTCGGCGACCAGCCCGCAGGTCAACATCTACACAAGAAAGCTTGGGCGAACCGCTCAAGACGGACGTCGAGATGCAGAACCCCAAGGACATGGAGGCAGCCATGTCTCGCCCAGAAGCGTCGAGCGACGTCCGCCATCCTCTACAACACCGGCAAGCCCGGCCACGGGCAAAGGGCAGGGCCCCCCCGCGCCCCCGGCCTGCTGGCCGCCCCCCGCGCCCCCGCCGCCAGCAACAACGACTTCGGCCGTTCAAACGGGCCGACACCGGAGGAGATGACGGAACGGCGCAAGGGCCGGACTCTCGCTTCAAGCGTGACGAGCCGTTCTCACGGGGTCACAAGTGCAAGCATCTCTTCGACATCACAATCTTCAACGACTACACCGACGACACGACAAACGCCCCCCACTAGCGGACGTCAAAGAGGAGCCCGGCCGGATCCGAAGGTCCTCACTGGGGACCCCGACTCCCGATGCGTGGTGCTCATTCTCTCTACCTCGTCGGCATGATCTCGTCGCGGGTGTCAACATCATCGTCGACTTCGAGCAACGCACAACTACATCGACCCCGCGTGGTGACCACGGCAGGCCTCCGGACTCGGCCGGTCGCGTGTCCGATCACCACCGGCACCGGGCGCCACGTCTACATGCCGCGCCCGCCACCTTCGACATCGACGCCTCGTCATGCCACCGCGAGGGCGTCGGCGTCATCCTTGGCATGCCTTGGTCGCAAGCCGACGCGTGACGTGGGACTTCCGCGATCCACGAGCTGCAAGACTACCGTGAGGGTCGCCGAAAGCACGTTCACTGACTCCACCCCTCGGCGTAGAGGCGCCCCGCCCCGGCCTCCCCAGTCGCATCTTGGCTGGCATCCGTGCGCTGCGACTCGGCAAAACGCTTCGAGGCATCTGCGACCGCCTTGGACCTCTCGACACATCCGGCTGGAGTCTTCGTCCGCCTACGCCAGGGCTACATTGGAGGATCAGCACTCTCGCCGCATCGCCCTCGCCGTCACCACGGGCGACGCTGCTCCAAGATGGACACCAAGACGGTCTCCTCCTCTTCGACGGCCGCTTCTACCTTCGGCCTCCTCTCCACCACGGCCGGACTTCTTGGAGGCCTTGCTTCGGCGGAGTTCGCGGGACGAACTTCCTCGCCTTGGGAGCCTACACGACGTGAGCCAACTTCGCCAGCACCGACCGCCATCCTCTTGGGCGGCATATGGCGGGCGCCACCACGTCGGCCCGGTCGGGTCGTCTTCCTCGACCCGGCATGGATCGCCTCTTCCTCACCGTCGACAATGTCCACATCGGCTCACGATCCGAGAGGGCCGCTCACCGGCTCGCCCTCCCCCGGCTCGACGTCGGCTCCTTCATGTACGACGCGATGTTGAACTTGGTCGCTACTCCTCCTACTGCGCGACATCACTATCTCGGCGTCTACTTCCGCTCTTCGTCCAACGCTCCACCCAATGAGCGTTTCTTGTTCTGGAGAGCCCCCCCGCGACATGGTGCACCAAAGCACCTAGATGTGGGCGTTACGAGGGAGTTCCTACGGGCAGCCCGTCGTCGACGCCTTCACAGCGTGGGGCGTCTTTGTTCATCGGTACATCTACCACGGCTACATCAACAACCTTCACTATCTTACGGAATTTGACCCCAAGCGAACCGGGGAGAACATGATCCTCGGGAACCCCGTGCGGGGGTCGATCGTCTCATGCCGCAGTCGAGCTCATCCTCCTGTGGGCACCGATCCCCATCCGTGTCATCATCAATGGACTTTCATCCAGCCGCGGGGACGCCCGGTCGAAGGGGGAGATGTCATGATCCGAAAATAGGGCCTGTAAGGACAGGCCCGATAGGCCCAAGGAGCCGGGCGCCCCCCGGGGCCTCAAGCGCGCCCCGCCTCCGTCCCCCTCCCTTCCGCGGATTCTTCTAAGAACTAATTCGGAGAAAAAGAGGGAAAATATCTAGGATTATCTTTAGGTGTTTTGGTGTGCAAGGGGATATCTCATCTATAAGGGAGACCCTTATTAGGAAATAAATAAATAGGACATGCTTGTAAATGGTATTCCAATCTATAAGGAAACCTTTTAGAGAGATTGCTTGAGATACAAGTCCCACTAGTCGGGCTATATAAGTAAGGGGTCCAGTAATCTTTCAGGGGCAACAAGCAATAAAGAAATTTTATCCCAATCTCTCTTCTTCCTCTCCCTCTCCCCGCTCGCCCCTCGCCCGCCGCCCGTCCGCCGCCAAGCTGCGCGCTACAGCGCCACGCCGCGCCGCCCCGCCGCGGCAAGCCGCCCGCGCCGCATGCCGCCACCACCACCATCGTCGCCGTTCCCATCTCCTTCCCCCAATCCCCAATTCACGTGTCGGTTCCGCCCAATCTAGCTGGTTCCCGACAGATTCTTGGCCACCAAAGCGGCTGCCGCTGGGGCATGCACGCGGGCTCCTTCATTCCTCCCCTCGTGGCCTCGTTACCGTCCATCCGCATGAGTCTAAACCGGCGCATGTCTCGATTCGGTTCGGATACTGAGTTTATATGGCGGCTGCGTTGTATTGGACGGGGGAGTCTACCGAGGAAACCATGGGCAGGCAGAAATTATTTGGGGACGGTGTCCGCTATAAGAAGACATCAAGGCAGAAAAACGGTGGCGAAAAAAAAGTGAAAAAAGAGGGTGGTACTGAAATTTTCTCTCTTTATTAGTAGGTATAGATATCTCACAAACGAAGTCGAGTTTGAGATATTTTACAAGGTTGTGTTATGAATTTAGACGACTTTTTTTTTACCGTGGTTTGCATGGAGTTTCACAAAGGTTGTGGTTTGCACTAGATATTTTTCTCCGGATGTTTGGTGCCAACTTTTTGTTGCCTCTGTTTAATCAGTAAACAATTTTGTAAATGATGATGTCCTAATCCTTGAACCTAATGGGCTTGTACAGCCTAGATCAATGAAATAAATTTTAACAAAACAAATACTGAACACGTCAGCAGCGTGTGGGGAACCCAAACCACTAAACAATACATATGGTGTTGGATGAAGTGTCGAATGTGCGTCACCAACTGTCCCAAACAAGTTAAATAATCTGATTTGGTTGATTATATATTCTCATATATAGCTTTTTTTTTTTTTCCACCTTCCATCGGCAACTCTATGCTACCTTCAAACAAAGTGTTGTCTCATGCGGAAGTCTTGAAAAAATGTCTCTGGTGACATTCGTGTCCTGATTTGTTTTCAATTGCACAAGAATTTTACTCTGTGTTGTTTACGCATAAAAAAGTTTAATTCAGTTTCCTCTTTCTTTGAAGCAAGAAACTCTTCTGTTATGTCTTTAACCAAATGGGTGCATGATGTTGTAGTATATGTTGTTATACATGCCTATCGATGGTGTTTGTAGGCATTCCCCATTGAGCTCCATCGCAGGAGATGTTTCAAGATTTATCTCCGTATCAAATTTGCCAAAACTAGCTAAACTAGTTTTCTCATGCTGCAAATCCAATCATCAAGTTGTCCGTGATTATCATGCGATTGGAGCGCCATGCATGGATCATTGGCCGTGTGACCAGATATATGTCGTCAGCACTCTATTTTTCTAGCTCTAGCTATGTAGGGCACAAAGTGTGGAGTGATGCACACTACGAAGATGTTCTCTCCCCTATTTGAGCACGAATAATTTAACTAGAACTCTAAAAATAATTGAGCTTATTGGCTCATAGAATGGGGGGCATTTGATATAGGTGAAATTAGGTAGGCCACTCTTAGTGGCGTTTTTCATGTTCAACCACTGGCAACTAGCATCTCCATTTAAAAGTATATGTTTTTCCTCGGTGCCATGACATTGAGGGAATTTGTTCAAAATTAAATGGGTCCTCGGCCTCTATATATGGCTATAAGGGCACTCACAATGCTAGAAACTATCATGGTTTCTATAGTCTTGGACATTGTGTCAAGAAACTATCTTCCACAGTGCAATTCTCTATCATGATGTCAAATAGCCTACTTGTCACTCTCACAAATTGTCTTGGTTAGCGTGAAGACTTGGTTTTTTAGTTAGACTTGGTTTCTTGTGTTTTTGCTCTCTCTTTTTCAATAAATACAGCGCCACATAGATGTGTTGACTGCAAATGCAGTCGTTTTCCTTGAAGTTAGACGATCTCCTAAAAAAACTGTAGGAGCTAATCAGTATGCAGCGCTGACCTGGAGGGAGGGAGTGGAGCTGAGCTGGTTTTTGGAATGCGACCACCCTTTTCAACACCTCTCACCGTTCTTGGGCCCCACCTATCTCTTTCACAACCTCCCCTCACCCTATGTTACATGACTATGGGTACGGGTATCCGATACAATATGTATTGGATACACGGATATGCACTTTCCCAATAGAAAACCCATGGTGTATCCGAGTATATGTATCCGCGTATCCGACGAGTATCGGATACGGATATGTCAACCCTCCCCCCTTTAAGTATCCGTGTAACATAGCCCTCACCTTCCCTTCCCTTCAAAAAGCGTATCTAGGTTTTGTATTCGCTGCCTCCCTCTTCCTTCTCCAATTCACCGCCGCCGTCGAAGTCCGGCCATCCACCGGGCTACGGGGCCGGGTCCGACCAAAGCAAGCAAGCGCCATGCCGGGCGGCGTTGTTGGAGGAGCTCCTCGAGGAGGTGCTTTTCGCATCCCACCCGATGACCCGGCGAGCCTCCTCGGCGCCCCGCCCTCGTCGCCAAGCGGTGGTGCCGCCTCACTTGCGGGCGCCGATTCCGGCACCGGTTCCGTAAGTTCCACGGTACACCACCGTTGCTTGGCTTCTTGCACCAACGCGACCCTACCGAGTTGGAGCGCTTCTTCGTCCCCTTGTCATCATTTCGCCCCCACCATGATCACGAGGACCGCCGCAACTTCAAAGCCGTCCACTCGTGCCATGGTCGCGTCCCTCCCTCCATTCTCGAGCCCTCCCGTCACAACGCGTCGACGATGACACCCCGGAGGATCTCTTCGTGGGGATCCCATCTCCGACAAGCTCCTAAATCGCCTCGTTGGTATTTCTAATGTCACTAACTAGTAATGGCATCTAGAAAGAATATCGAGATGTTGCTTCGTATAAAACTTAAAAGAAATATTCATTGCAGTTCATAGCATATCTCGAAAAAGGTTGTCATCCCTATAGTTAAACTACTAATATGCAAGGAATATAATATTCGTACTATGCCTTGATAACTTCTTAATAAGTAAATAAACAATTATAATCGGTATCCGCAGCGCTTACGTATATGAATATATACCATTGTAGCATTTTAACCGGGAGTAATAACCGTGTCTTGAATTTATATTCTACCACGGGGAAAGAAGTCTCAAGTATCTTGAATTAACTAAGCATAGATTTTAATCTAACCATCTCTCATGTGCAAGACATCAGCATTAATCTCATCAATTACTTAAGCAAGGATCAAAGTTCATAGTAAAGATAATGATAAAGTTCTAGATAAACAGATTTGACCAAAAATCACGTTGGTTGGCGAGAAAGTGTCTAACAATGGACGATAGCAATTCATAGGCTAGCTAGCATTAGAAACTCCAATATGTAACTCTAAACTAAATGTTAGGATCTACCTAATTATGCAATACAAATAACAATCATCGAAGAAAGACTAATTAAATCCGCACATGAGGACGTAATCCGTGAAGACTAAGGCCTAAACTTAGAACAACCCGAAATCTAACATCCGCTAGGCCACATACGGGGGTGGATTGCAAAGGACTCAATGGTGTCTGTCACCACCACGATCTACCACACCCACCCGGCACATAGGGTGCAAACGCAGTAAATAAGATCTAATCACCATGATTACATCATCTCTACCACTCACCTTCCGATCTAGATGATGAGCGCTTATACGAATCCATGCATGAACATAACAAGAATTCAACTATGCTAAATGTGTAATTAAAGTAAATACTAGAACAAATAATCTCGAATATAAACATGATCAAGATATTCATATTAAGCATGTGTCCGGGACTTGAAAACTACTTACAATGAAGAACTTACAAGAACGAGGCCCCGATCTTGAGTCGGGCCTCCGACGATCCGAGCGGTTTCTCCCTTCCTACTAGTTCTAATCTTGATTGCTACTCTTCCCAAAAGCGATGTTTCTCTAGCGTTGAATATGACTTGGTATTTTAATTAGAAATATCTTTGTTATAGAACTTGATGATCTAAGAAGGGGGTCTAGGGGTCCTAATATATCGGTCTTCGTCTGTCTCTCCATCTTCATTAGGCGATGTGGTATTAACCTTGAATCAATCCCGCACTTCTACCGCCGCCCTCGGATCAAACCGACTCAAATCAACCGTTTAGATCGAGTCTTAGAGGCGGTGGAGGAAGCTTCCCGGCGGAAGCGTAGTCGGGCGCCTCGGGGGCCGATCGGCCTAACTATTGGGCCGATCGGCCCGGGGTGCTCCCCTCCGGGTCCCGTCGTCGTCGCGTGTTCTCGAGTCTTCTAGATGATGTATTTCTTGGTTCCGGTTAGTTCACGCCGGGATTAATCCGAAGCCTTCTAGACTTGTTTCGAGTTGGATTGCGTTATATGCTACGTCGGCCGTATGCCACGTCATCTCTGGCTGATTTTCTGTTAAGTCCCCTCGCAAATCACAACTTTACCAAAACTGATGGAATTATGTTAGTGACACCCTATTCTAGGTTGTTATTATTATTTATACCCCTTTCTCATGTTTAATTAATTAAAAATTTTATATGATAACAAGTGTCAACAAACTCCCCAAGCTTACCCTTTGCTAGTCCCTAGCAAAGCTACATGCTATAGTAGGATCGGGGAGTTGCTACTACGCTTTCATACCTCAAAAAGTACTGTGTTTTTATAAAAATAAATTCTCCTCTTGACCGCATTACTCTTACCTGTTTACCATGGGGCGTAGCCTTTTCACGAATCATAAGCAAGATAAAACAATCAAGTTAAGTACCATGTCTCAAATTCTTTGATCAACTATCATCCCGGGGTTTTGCAATATTTTTCAAAAGAAAACTCGAGAGATCCTATGTATGACCCCTTAAGTAGATGGTAATGTAGTGGAGTTACACAAGTGGTAGGACATACATAGTGGGATGATAGTGGTGAAGTGGATGAGGATGAAAGGTAGTAAATAGCCTTTAGCCTTTTTCTAGTATTTTTCTTCTCAAGCATCTCTAGTCTATATCCCTCTTTCTAAAAATTGCTAGGATCCGGGGGCCGTCCATTCTTGGAGAGGTGGGCTTTTCCCCTAACTTGTGTCCATTTTTCTCTCTCCTTAGAGATGTGGGCCCTGCTCACCCCCTGGGACACGTGTCCATTATTCATCTCTAAATTTATTAATTTTTTATTATTAGGGAGGTAGGCCCTTCTCGCCTAGTATGACTTTTGTCCGTTACTCTCCCTCTCTCGTCTCACTTTTTCTAGATATTTATTTTTTTCTTTTTTTTTTTTTTTTTCGAATGTAGCCCAGCCTATATAAAACATTGAGAGAGACATATCTAAAGATTGCAAGAGCTTTATTAATTATTTTTTATGGCTAACGGCTAAGTGAAATATGGGGATGCGTACTTCGAAGTTAGAAGCAGCGTATTGGTGGAGTGGGATGATCTTGATGGAATACTCTTAAGGGTCATAACTAAGGACTCATCATGTAATTTTATAATTTTTAAAGATAAAAACCAGGAGTCAAGTATCTCTAAGAATATGATAAACAGTAGCTCAACTTTTTATGCACTATTATCTTTTAATGCTAAGACTCGAGATCAAGCATGTGCTTCTCACAGTGTTGGGTTTAGAGCAAATTAAACATTTAAAACTTCGTGAGAATCTAAGTCCAAAGTGTAAGTACTTTTAAGAGGTATTAAGGCGAGCAACTATTCATCATTTCCTTAGCACATATTATCAAGATCATAATTAATAGGAAGAAAGTAGTCTAACAAGTTCTAGCACTTTATTTATTTGACTCTTTAACACTAAGACTCTTTAACTAAGACACATTAAATAAGACTCATTAGCTCTAAGCAAATATAACTAGCTAAAATTTAAAGACATAGGGTAATAATACTTATCGTGATAAATGGGGTGCTCTCCCCAAGCTAGATCTTGAAGTAGTCCTTTTTCGTTTCATCCTTGGAATCGCTCCTCTTTTCGGTCTCCTTTTAATGTTCTCCCCTTAATAATATTAATTTCGCACATACCCGAAGGAACAAATTCTAGGATGTTAATGTGAGCCTTCATGTGCTCACGTCTTTTTGATTTTTATATAAAAGGTGTGGACCTTCATGTGCCCACATATTTTTGGAATTTTCTATGCAATAGGGATGATAATGCAAAAACATATGAATGCAATATTTTTATATTTTTATATATTTTTATGCCACCACAAAGAAGGTGTGCTTGCATGGGGCTTAAGAGACGATGCACATGCAAAGAAACATATTTTTGGGATTTTTCTAATGCAGGTTTAGGAAATAAATATGCTAAAGTAAACATGCTAATTGAAATATGCTTTGTGCGAAAAAATTAAAGATGCAAATAAATACCGAGTTACCTCTAAGGCAAGAGTTTAGAGAGCACTTACTCCCATGGCGTGGTGTCGCCTATGGGCCCCCGTATAAATGTTGTACCTGGTATGGTTCCTTCAATGATCTCGTAGGTGGGCGACGACGGTAGCCGCAGGTCGATTGTTCATTTGTTGATGCCTTTGCTACCGTTGGGTCTCCGAAGGTGTATTCTTGTTGCTCTTCTTAGCGCCTTTCTTTCTTCTTCCAAGATTGCTTCTTTGGTGGAGACCTCTCCTGTGGGTTGGTGCATCATTCAAGATAGGTAGGAGCCGAGTGTATTTTTCTTGGATGTCTTTTTCTATCCTCTCAATGTGCTCCATCTTTGAGTCCAAATTTCCTTTGTAGTCTTTGGAGACGCTTCGGCTCTTGGTCCTTCTTCGGGGCTGTTCATAGTTAGTATAAGTATTAAAGAAGCAGCGCACTTTTTTTACCTTGAATGTGAAATTGAATTTCGCCTGTCCTGATGTAGATGATTGCTCTTGTAGTATTCAGGAACGGCCTTCCAAGTATTATGGGAGGATCTTGTTCTTCATCTCCCGTGTCCATGACTAAGAAGTCAGTGAGGACATAGCTGTCTTTGATCTTGACCGGTACATTTCGCACAATACCTTCCGGGAATCGGTGTGTTTGGTCCGCCAGCTGCAGTAATACATAGGTGGAACACAAAGGCAGATTACCATAGATTAATTTATACGTTACCTTTGACATTAGGTTGATGCCTGATCCCGTGTCGCAGACGGTTGTATAGAAGTTCCATTGATTAATGGAGCGTGGATTGCCGGAACTCGTGGTCGCCTAGCTTCTCTATCGGTGGTTGATTGCGCCGAGTCTTGCGTCTTTGAGTTGACTTGATTGATCATCAAGACTCGTTCTACGTGTGGTCGAGGTTGACGGTTCTTCTTGTTCTTGCTTCTTCTTTTTATCCTCTTCTCGGCAAACCGTATGTGTACTTCAGGGTACGGTAGTGGTACGGTTGGAGCAGGGGGAGCTAAGGTCTTGTGTTTGCAGTTGAATCTCTCCCTCTGTCCATTAACTGTGAAGACGATCTTCGCGGTGTCGGCGTAGATGATTGCCTTAGTGGTAGCCAGGAAAGGGCGGCCCAGAATGATCGGGGCGTTCTTACCTTTACCCATATCCAGGACCACGAAGTCGGGTGGCCACGTATAGCTTACCGATGTAAAGGCATACGCCCTCTAGAATACCCTCGGGGTAGCATAACGATTGATCTCGCAAGTTGTAGGCACATGGTTGTGTATACTAATTACGAATCTGGCTCAAGGTTTACCTTAGGCATGATGTTGACACTTGAGCCGAAAGTCGATGAGTGCGTCGTGAGGTGCGGGCGCCTATGTTGATGGTGACGACCGGTCTTCCCCGGATCTTCTTTCTTAGCGGGCATTCCCGCCGACACAATTGAATTTCTTGTCCGAGTAGGTGGTCCGCATACCGCATAGTAAATATCGACAAGATTTGCAGATTCTAATTCTTCCTGTTGACCCTAATCTTACCTCGGTTAGGCATAGGAGCGTATAAAGCCACCGGGATAATTGTGATTCTATCATTTTATTAAAGCTATCTTTGGTTCTTTATTGCGTAAGAAAAGCTTTCCATTTTAGTACTAATAGTTTCTAGCATTTTATCATTGGAAGCTAACTTCTTATAGATTATCCATAAGTCTACCTTGGTTTTGTACTAACTCTCTTAAAGGTGGGAAATTATTGAAAGAGTTATTACCTTGATAGTTACCCGAATAGTTACCTTGGTAGTTGGGTCTCTGTTGACTCCATTGTTGATTCGGAGGACGATAATGGTTGTTGTTATTGTTGATGTAGTTCACGTCCTCTTCTAGCTCGGGGACGTGGCTGCCCGAGTGTCCAAATTTTGCCACATTCTTCACATGTCATGCGGGAATCGAAGAGTTGCATGACTTCCTTCTTCTCGGGAGCTTTGTCTTCAAGCTTCTTCATAATTAAGTCCATTTTGGCGCACAAAGATATCTACCTCTTTCAGCGGTGCATTCCTCTCTCTTTTCTTGCGGGGTTGACGGTCCTCATTCCAAGCTTGGTTTGATGCCATCTTTTCCACAAGGTCGTAGAGTTTGGTTGGTTCGTGTAAGTGATAGGAAAGCACCTCCAGCCAGCGTCCATGGTCTCACGGGTGTTGTTGTTAAGCCCGTGGTAGAAGGTCTGCATGAGTAACCGTTCTCCATTCCATGGTGTGGGCATTCTGTGATGTAGTCTTGAAAGCGTTCCCACGCCTGCGGAAATGTATTCGCCGTGTTCTTTGCTGAAAGCTTGAGATTTTCCCCTCGTAAGGCGTTGGTTTTGCCTATAGGGAAGAATTTTGCCGGGAAGGCGAAGAGAGCAAAGTGCCCAAGTAGTGAGTTTGTCTTTGTTGGCGTAGAACCATTTGCTTCGCTCGTCCCAAGAGTGAGAATGGGAAGAGACGAAGTAGGATTGCATCACTTGAGACATCTTTGATAGTGAAGGTGCCACAAATCTATCGTGAATATTCCCGAAACGGCGCCAAAAATGCTTGTTGGTATTTCTAATGTCACTAACTAGTAATGGCATCTTCATGAGCTTTTCCACGTAATTGGCTAGCTTGTACCATGTTGATGAGTGCGGGGCTTGAGCTCAAAAGCTTTGTCTCCCACATCGACCGTCGGTCCAAAGGCGGATGTTGGCCGTAGTCGGTGCGAGTATTCGCGAAGGGTCTTGTTTGCCATGTCTTCAAAAATTGGTGCTAAGCTACGCACCGCTGGAGGAGTCTTCCTGAGGTAGTGTTCTTGGGTTGAGATTTCAACTTGGATCTTGCCTCCTTCAAAAGTTTTTCTTTTGGGTCCGAAATGAAGTTTCGGGGAAGATTCCTATTCATATATTACCCCAAATAGATAGGAAGAATAATAACAGGGGTATACTTGTTTAAGCAATTGATAAAATTAATCGATGCGTATGAGAGATGCATGCATGTTAATCCTATGTGTTTTTATTTTTATTGGGCTATAGACTTTCTTTCCCCAACACGGCGCCAAAAATGCTTGTTGGTATTTCTAATGTCACTAACTAGTAATGGCATCTAGAAAGAATATCGATGTTGCTTGAGATAAAACTTAAAAAGAAATATTCATTGCGTTCATAGCATATCTCGAAAAGGTTGTCATCCCTATAGTTAAACTACTAATATGCAAGGAATATAATATTCGTACTATGCCTTGATAACTTCTTAATAAGTAAATAAACAATTATAATCGGGTATCCATAAGCGCGATATGAATATATACCATTGTAGCATTTTAACCCGGGAGTAATAACCGGTCTTGAATTTATATTCTACCACGGGGAAAGAAGTCATTTATCTTGAATTAACTAAGCATAGATTTTAATCTAACCATCTCTCATGTGCAAGACATCAGCATTAATCTCATCAATTACTTAAGCAAGGATCAAAGTTCATAGTAAAGATAATGATAAAGTTCTAGATAAACAGATTTGACCAAAAATCACGTTGGTTGGCGAAAAGTGTCTAACAATGGACGATAGCAATTCATAGGCTAGCTAGCATTAGAAACTCCAATATGTAACTCTAAACTAAATGTTAGATCTACCTAATTATGCAATACAAATAACAATCATCGAAGAAAGACTAATTAAATCCGACATGAGGACAGAATCCGTGAAGACTAAGGCCGAAACTTAGAACAACCCGAAATCTAACATCCGCTAGGCCTACATACGGGGTGGATTGCAAAGGACTCAATGGTGCCGTCACCACCACGATCTACCACACGACCCGGCACATAGGGTGCAAACGCAGGTAAATAAGATCTAATCACCATGATTACATCATCTCTACCACTCACCTTCCGATCTAGATGATGAGCGCTATACGAATCCATGCATGAACATAACAAAGAATTCAACTATGCTAAATGTGTAATTAAAGTAAATACTAGAACAAATAATCTCGAATATAAACATGATCAAGATATTCATATTAAGCATGTGTCCGGGACTTGAAAACTACTTACAATGAAGAACTTACAAGAACGAGGCCTGATCTTGAGTCGCGGCCTCCCACGATCCTGGAGCGGATTTCTCCCTTCCTACTAGTTCTAATCTTGATTGCTACTCTTCCGAAAAGCGATGTTTCTCTAGCGTTGAATATGACTTGGTATTTTAATTAGAAATATCTTTGTTATAGAACTTGATGATCTAAGAAGGGGGGTCTAGGGGTCCTAATATATCGGTCTTCGTCCTCTCTCCATCTTCATTAGGCGATGTGGTATTAACCTTGAATCAATCCCGCACTTCTACCGCCGCCCTCGGATCAAACCGACTCAAATCAACCGGTTTAGATCGAGTCTTAGAGGCGGTGGAGGAAGCTTCCCCGGCAGAGCGAGTCGGGCGCTCGGGGCCGATCGGCCTAACTATTGGGCCGATCGCCCGGGGGTGCTCCCCTCCGGGTCCCGGCGTGCGTCAAAGGTGTTCGAGTCTTCTAGATGATGTATTTCTTGGTTCCGGTTAGTTCACGCTCGGGATTAATCCGAAGCCTTCTAGACTTGTTTCGAGTTGATTGCGTTGCGTTACGTCGGCCGTATGCCACGTCATCTCTGCCGATTTTTCGTTAAGTCCCCGCAAATCACAACTTTACCAAAACTGATGGAATTATGTTAGTGACACCCTATTCTAGGTTGTTATTATTATTTATACCCCTTTCTCATGTTTAATTAATTAAAAATTTTATATGATAACAAGTGTCAACATCGCCGTGTGGCCGCTGCATAATCAATCCCTCCCGCTCGGGGAATGGGAACGCGGTCGTGCTTTATGCTGAGTTGGGCGACGGATGCGACCATCTTGACTGCCACCATGGTGCCTTCATGGTCGTATTGGCAGGCTTGAACATGCGCAAACATTCATTTCTCGCTCTATTCATCCGAAGCCGATTGGTGGAGCGAAGCCCATCTATGTTGGCCAAGGCCAACACTATGACTATATTGAGAAGGGGAATAGTGTCCTAATTGGTAGTGCGGTCTACTTCAAGTGTCTCACCATGAGCACATCAGAGCCTGCAATCCTCAAGTATGATTTGCTGACACAGGAAATCTCTCGGATTCACATACCAAGAGTTGGAATTTTAGAACACATCAACCATGAGTACGTCGTGCTAATGGCTATGGAGGATGGCAGGCTAGGATTTGCCGGCATGCAGAATTGGTCCACACTCTCCCTGTGGTCAAGGATGGACCATGGTCCTGATGACGAACATGCAAGATGGGCACAGAGCAGAGCCATAGAGCTTGTTGATATGCTCGTCCCAACAACAGAGTTCAGACGAATGGAACAAGCATATCTGGTTGACTTTGAGGATACTGGAGCTGGTGGTGGAGTCATTTTCATATGGTCGGCTGGCAGCCTTTACTCTCTCCATCTGAAGTCAGGAAGATGCAACAAGATGCTAGGAAAATATGGTCCTAGGGGCCACGCAATTCCCTACTTTAGCTTCTGCACTCCAGGTACATATTTCATCTGTTTCTAGTTTTCCCCTTTACAAAATGATTCTTCTCTGTTTTTAAGCATGCAAATATGGTCACCAGCATATTGTATGGGCTCGGCAACAGTGGACTGAACAATATGTGATAATCAATGTGTGATTTCTGAATCTCTTTTTCATTTATGAACGGGATTATTCCTACCCATGCATGTACTTTTCAGTTATTGTGGCTTGAATTAGCTACTTATGCTTATACTATATATTGAAAAGGGGAAGCATACTCACTCATCTTTTAGAATGTGTATATACTATATACAACAGGAGAGAAACCTATATATACCTACATCAGGTTCTCCAGTCCAAACATTAGCATCATGCTAGCCTTTTATATTTTTTAAACAAACATGCTAACCTTTTAATGATATATGTTCCTCAGTCATCTCCTGTATACTAATGAGAGTTCATAAAAACATACAAATATAAATGAGAGACATTCCTAGAAATGGGAGGTGGCGATCTGGACTACTATTTTCAGTTTCCCTTTGTCCTTATTCTAGAATGTCACCAACAACGTATTGGATGATAGGTTACTGCTGTTTAGTAAGCCATTGGAGGCAATTTGACAGCAGGCCAGTGTGGACTGAACGTTCATTGTTGCCATCAATTCCTCATATTTTGCGTTTGTGTTTTTATGCAGCACTGGGTGCAGTCTCTATAGACGAGGGGCCAGGAGTCGATGAACCGAGTGCATAAGGAGAAGCCCACATTACTAGCGTGCAAGGTCTTCAAAACCAATAAGGAAGAAATTACTAGGGCAGACAACATGTCTGTCCTCGTATGATAATTCTTGGTGCTTTTGCTATTGTTCTTGTTCCGTAGACTTTTACTTTATGGATCGTTTGCATTTGTAATAATAAGTACCATATTTATTTATCTCTAGAAGTTGGTAACAGAACCAGGATTATCCTTTCTTTGTGCATGAGAACTTGAGTTTGTAATCAAGTTATGAGAATGGCATTAATTGCTCTTGTATGAACCAATGATATGAAATTTTAAGCTTTGTTGTGGAAATTCTCTTCTACTTTTACATGGAACCAGGTAAGGAAATTGATTCCATGGTATGCTAACTCCAATTATATGCATAATAACTCATTTATTTGCTTTTTCCTTGCAAACAATATTATTAGGGTGTAGACACAATCGTAGGTCAAGAGTATTTTGAATGAACCTGGGAGCATGATCCCCACAAACAAATGAGCCTGAGCTTGAGGCCTTTGACTAGCAGTACAGGTTCTGAATACAAAGTCTGCTCTACTTGTGTTCTTCAGCCAAGGAACTGCTAATGCTCGGTTTAATGCCAAGAAACTGCTGAATATAGTGACTGCTCTTGAAGAATATTTTTGTATGTCACGTTCAAGCTTATCCTTTACAACACTGGCAGGCTTTCAGGCTCCACATCTCTTTTGTGTCTTTCATCTTACTGCAATATTTTTTATGCTTGAGTTTGAAAAGTATTAAAGGTTCAGTTGTCCATCTTCTGCCAAATCTTTGACAACTATTACAACATCAATGTTGAAATATTTGGAATCAATACCAAGTTAAAGATAGGTTACCGTGAGCAAATCTCCAGGAACATCTCAAACCATTGAGAAATGCTAAAATATGTGGTGGACTAGCTACTTGGTGGAAACATGGAAACCAATTAAAAAAACATATTTGGGTCCTTCAAGAAATATTGAAACTTAATTAGTACATCCCTTGTGCATAAAAAATATATACTCGCATGCAAAAAATTGGAATTCAAACACGCATTTCAAAACCTCTACCAAAATGAAAATTTCTTTTTGAGGGGAAACAGGGAGGGGCAAGGCGCCCTTACGGTGCTTTAGGTTCATGTGCACTAAAAGAACCTCATATTTGTCATTTTTGTATGATTTTTCCTAGTTAGAGTTTGCATGGCGGTAGATCCATGGCCGTCGCCGGAGCCCGTGGCACCGCTGCCACTTCAGCCAAGGTCACACACATGGGAGGGGCTGGCACGATGCGAAGGAGGACGTGGTCATGGGAAAGGCGCCGCCCGAAGGAGCTCATCGGTTGTCGCTTTGGTGAGACATATAGTTGAGGAGAGGAGAAGCCCCGTGAGCTAGAGAATGGGAAAGTCGGGCGGCGAGAAACAAGTGGAGGAGCGTCTAGACGGACGGATGGGCCTGAGCGAGACACGAGGCCCATGAGCGCACGCGCACCGTCCAGATGCTCGTTCCAAACAATTATCGAAATTAAATGGGTCCTCTGCCTCCATATATGGCTATAAGGGTTGCTTATTGATAGTTTTCATAGTAGGGGCCACGGTACCGAGAAACTCTCTCTCTCTATATATATACAAACTATACCACGTAACATTGAAACTTTTTCCATGGGCTCCCTATTAAAACAACATTGAAACTCCAACACAAGCAACAAAAAGCTGAAGGAGTTGATGAGTATGCAAAGCGCTGACCTGGAGGGACGAAGTAGCACCGTGTTCGTTTGTCTTGGCTTATCTTATTTCAGCTTATTCTCTCTCATAGAATACTATTCAATCAACCAAATCAACCATCAACCAAAATCAGCCGAGCTGGCTTTTGGAATGCGGCTGCCTATTCAGCACCTCACGGGCCCCACTTGTCCTCCTCCCCTCACCTTCCCTTCCCTTAAAAAAACAGATCTAGGTTTGGTATCCGCTGCCTCCCTCTCCCTTCTCCAATTCACGCCGCCGTTGAGTCGGCCATCCGCCGGGTTGTGGGATCGGGTCCGACCAAAGCAAGCAAGCTATGCCGGCGGCGCTGTTGGAGGAGTACCTCGAGGAGGTGCTCTTGGCATCCCACCCGATGACCCGGCGAGCCTCCTCGCCGCAGCCCCTCGCCGCCAGCGGTGGTGCCGCCTCATTTAAGGCGTCGATTCCGACAATCGTTCCGTCAGAAGTTCCATGGCACACCATCGTTGCTTGGCTTCTTGCACCAACGCCACCCTTCCGAGTTGGAGCGCTTGTTCGTCCCCTTTGTCATCATTTCGCCCCCATGATCACGCGGGACCGCCGCCACTTGAGAGAGCTTCCACTCGCCATGGTCGTGTCCTCCTCCATTCTGCGCCCTCCAATAACGATGCTGACACCCTAGAGGATCTCTTTGTGTGGGATCCCATCACTGACAAGCTCCGGAAACTGCCTAGGTGGCCGCTGTATTCGACAATCCCTCCTGTTGAGGGGAATGGGAACGCGGCCGTTCTTTGCGCGGAGTTGGGCGGCGGATGCGACCATCTTGACTGCCACCATGGTGCCTTCATGGTCGATATTGGCAGGCTTCGATGAACATGCACAAACATTCATTTCTGTGTATTCATCCGAAGCCGATTGGTGGAGCGAGCCCATCTATGTTGGCCAACACTATGACTATATTGAGAAGGGGAATAGTGTCCTGATTGGTAGTGCCGTCTACTTCAAGTGTCTCACCATGAACACACATGAACCTGCAATCCTCAAGGATGATTTGCTGACACAGGAAATCTCTCGGATTCACATACCAAGAGTTGGAATTTTGGAACACATCAACCATGAGTACGTCGTGCTAATGGCTATGGAGGATGGCAGTCTAGGATTTGCTGGCATGCGGAATCAGTCCACACTCTCCCTGTGGTCAAGGATGGAGCATGGTCCTGATGATGAAGATGCAAGATGGGCACAGAGCAGAGCCATAGAGCTTGTTGATATGCTAGTCCCAACAACAGAGTTCAGACGAATGGAACAAGCATATGTGGTTGATTTTGAGGATACTGGAGCTGGTGGTGGAGTCATTTTTCATATGGTCGGCTGGTAGCCTTTATTCTCTCCATCTGAAGTCAGGAAGATGCAACAAGATGCTAGGAAAATATGGTCCTAGGGGCCACGCAGTTCCCTACTTTAGCTTCTGCACTCCAGGTACATATTTCATCTGTTTCTAGTTTTCCCTTTACAAAATGATTCTTCTCTGTTTTTAAGCATGCAAATATGGTCACCTGCATATTGTATGGGCTCGGCAACAGTGGACTGAACAATATGTGATAATCAATGTGTGATTTCTGAATCTCTTTTTCATTTATGAACGGGATTATTCCTACCCATGCATGTACTTTTCAGTTATTGTGGCTTGAATTAGCTACTTCTGCTTATACTATATATTAAAAAGGGGAAGCATACTCACTCATCTTTTAGAATGTGTATATACTATATACAACAGGAGAGAAACCTATATATACCTACATCAGGTTCTCCAGTCCAAACATTAGCATCATGCTAGCCTTTTATTTTTTTAAAGCAAACATGCTAACCTTTTAATGATATATGTTCCTCAGTCATCTCCCGTATACTAATGAGAGTTCATAAAAACATACAAATATAAATGAGAGACATTCCTAGAAATGGGAGGTGGCGATCTGGACTACTATTTTCAGTTTGCCTTGTCCTTATTCTAGAATGTCACCAACAACGTATTGGATGATAGGTTACTGCTGTTTAGTAAGCCATTGGCGGCAATTTGACAGCAGGCCAGTGTGGACAGAATGTTCATTGTTGCCATCAATTCCTCATATTTTGCATTTGTGTTTTTTATGCAGCACTGGGTGCAGTCTCTATAGTCGAGGGGCCAGGAGTCGATGAACCGAGTGCATAAGGAGAAGCCCATATTACTAGCGTGCAAGGTCTTCAAAACCAATAAGGAAGAAATTACTAGGACAAACAACATGTCTGTCCTCGTATGATAATTCTTGGTGCTTTTGCTATTGTTCTTGTTCCGTAGACTTTTACTTTATGGATTGTTGGCATTTGTAATAATAAGTACCATCTTTATTTATCTCTAGAAGTTGGTATACGAACCATGATTATCCTTTCTTTGTGCATGAGAACTTGAGTTTGTAATCAAGTTATGAGAATGGCATTAATTGCTCTTGTATGAACCAATGGTATGAAATTTTAAGCTTTGTTGTGGAAATTCTCTTCTACTTTTACATGGAACCAGGTAAGGAAATTGATTCCATGGTATGCTAACTCCAATTATATGCATAATAACTCATTTATTTGCTTTTTCCTTGCAAACAATATTATTAGGTGTAGACACAATCGTAGGTCAAGAGTATTTTGAATGAACCTGAGAGCATGATCCCCACAAACAAATGAGCCTGAGCTTGAGGCCTTTGACTAGCAGTACAGGTTCTGAATACAAAGTCTGCTCTACTTGTGTTCTTCAGCCAAGGAACTGCTAATGCTCGGTTTAATGCCAAGAAACTGCTGAATATAGTGACGGCTCTTGAAGAATATTTTTGTATGTCATGTTCAAGCTTATCCTTTACAACACTGGCAGGCTTTCGGGCCCACATCCCTTCTGTGTCTTTCATCTTACTGCAATATTTTTCATGCTTGAGTTTGAAAATTATTAAAGGTTCGGTTGTCCATCTTTTGCCAAATCTTTGACAACTATTACAACATCAATGTTGAAATATTTGGAATCAATACCAAGTTAAAGATAGGTTACCGTGAGCAAATCTCCAGGAACATCTCAAACCATTGAGAAATGCTAAAATATGTGGTGGACTAGCTACTTGGTGGAAGCATGGAAACCAATTAAAAAAAACATATTTGGGTCCTTCAAGAAATATTGAAACTTAATTAGTACATCCCTTGTGCATAAAAAATATATACTCGCATGCAAAAATTGGAATTCAAACGCGCATTTCAAAACCTCTACCAAAATGAAATTTCTTTTTGAGGGGAAACAGGAGGGGCAAGGCGCCCTTACGGTGCTTTTAGGTTCATGTGCACTAAAAGAACCTCATATTTGTCATTTTTGTATGATTTTTCCTCGTTAGAGTTTGCATGTCATTTTTTTGTATAAGTACATATTTATATGTAATATGGATGGTTTCAAATTTTTTGAATGACTGGAATATAAGTGGTTTCCATGTACTTGCATATTTTGCCAAAACATGAGAATACAATCCTAGCAACAACATGCTATATATATATGCAGCAAAAATGGGTAGCCAGAGAGATTACTTGGTTGCTTACTCCATGGCTCTATACACAATTATTTTGATCTTTTAAAAGAAAAATAGAAATTCTGTCCCAATTCCGTGCAAATATGCTATATTGAGTACTAGTCTTGTATCCATATGAGCGATGAACGGTAAGAAAGAATGTAATTCTCGCTTTTTTGATAATTTGAAGTTTGACCGAGTTACGTGGATTCGGCTAGATTGGGCCGAATTGACACGTGTTTGTCCACCGTTGGAGCTTCGGGAAGACGTAGGGGGCTGCGGCTTCTCTCCGGGCGGCGATGAGCAACAAGACGAGCGACGAGGTAGAGGAAGAGCCGTCGGAGGAGGGAGAGGCGGCCGGGCGGCGGCGACGCACCGCGGCGGCGGCGGCGTGGGTCGGGGTGGCGGCGGCGTCTTGCGGAGCGCGGGGCGGTGGAGGCCATGAAAACGATAGATATGTTTTTATTGCTTTGTTGTTCCCTAGAGATTACATGCCTCTTGCTTATATAGCCCGACTAGTGGAACTTGTAATCTAAGCAATCTCTATAAGGTTTCCTTATACGATCGAATACCTTTTACAAGCAATTCCTATTTATTTATTTCCTAATAAGGGTCTCCCTTATAGATGAGATATCCCCTTGCACACCAAAAATTCCTAAGATAATCCTAACTTGAAAGCAAGCAAACTCGAATCGTGCGGGGAGAGGGAAAGCGGCGCGGTAGGGCGGCGGCTTCCCCTCGCTAGCTACGCAGCCTCCCCCCTCCCTCCGGCCGTCGTGTTGAGCCCAATTAGCCACTCCCGGTGAAAGGTCCCTTGTGGTTTTTGGTAATTGAGTGTCAACATTAGGTGAACTAATATGTGTGATTGAGATTATACACGAGATTAGTTCACACATGATGATGCAATGAAGGAGCTTATTGCATATGAGACATGACATGGAGTCATGTGACCAAGGTGGTGAAGATCAAGACGAGGCTTGGCTTGAAGGACCGGTTGCAAGTGTGAAGGGCAAGTCACTGGACTTGGCGCCGATGGACCGATGCAATAGCGGTGAAGAGCAAGTGAGGTCAAGATCGATGGACCAAGAAGGTCATGTGATGATATGAAGTGGATCATATCATTCTTGATCGTGTTGGTGCATTGGTTGCATTGGCACTTGGAGATGGAGCGGAATGGAAATGCGCGAAGGCAAAGGTATAACCTATAGGGCATTTCATTTCGCCGGTCATTGGAGAGCTAGAGAAGTTTGTGACCGGGTTTAGGATAGATGGCCGTACTATTAAGAGGGGCAAACCGGTTTGCATATCGGTCATCTAGTGCCACTCTTGAGCGATCTAACTTTGGCGATGTGTTAGGATCGAGTGGCGTGACAAGAGCTAACCCGCCTTTGAAATGATTGTGAAAATGCTAACACACTTGCACATGGTGATGTACACTTGGTGGTGTTGGCACATTTACAAAGGTGGCGGTGATTGCAGGGTTGAGTTGGGTTTGGGAACCGCTCATCCTCCCGCCGAGCTTGCGAGGCGGATTCGGGCGCTTTCGAGAAAATGAGTTGCATATTTTCTATTGCGCGGATGCAAGTTGGAGATGAAAACATGCTATTCCTCGTGCTCAAGTTTGGTATACTTGATGGGTAGCATGTCGGGGCAAAGAAGAGAAGGCGTCGGTGTTTCGGTGGAGTTTTCACGAAACGCCGACCGACGCCGACCGGAAGCAGAGGCTTGACCGACGCGCCACCGGAGCGTCCGGCCGGCAAGGCGTCGCGTAAAGCTCGCAAATGGGCGTTTTTCACCGGACGCGATCGGACGCAGGATCGAAGCTTCCGGTGATGACCGGAAGCATGCACCGACGCCGGGGCAGCCGTTAAACAGGCCCCGATGGCCTTGTCCGCTTCGGACGGACGCCGGAAGCGAGCGATCGACGCCGGACCGACCGCCGGTGAGTCCGGCCGGTCGGGGCCCGGCCAACGCTGCAAAACACCCCAACGGCTCTATTTTGGCTTGTGGCTATAAATAGATGGGGTGGCCGGCTTTGGCCGTTGTTCAAGACCTTAGGACTTTTGTCCATGCTTGAGAGTGCTCAAGAGCCCTCCCACTCACATATGCTTGATATCGTTCCGATTGAGTGAGAGATCGAGTTCTAGTGTGTTGCGTTGAGAGATCGCATTCGTGGCACTAGGTGTTCGTGTTGCAAGCCGGTGGTGCTTGTTACTTTGAGGTTGCCACCTCCTAGACGGCTCTCGGTGGCAAGAGGCTTAGGTGAAGCACGCAAAGAAGATTGTGCGGTGCTCGAAGAAGAGATTGTGAGAGGTTCGTGCTCACCTCGGGGATCGTGAAGAGCAACTCTAGTGGAGCGTGTCATTGAGCTACCACACTTGTGTGTGGGTTCACACGGTACCCTATTGAGGGATTGGCAGAGAACTCACATTGGTGAGTGTCTCGATCGAGCTCCCAGGCCGTGGGACTTGGCACCGCCATTAAGCTTGAGAATCATCACCGGTGATTCGCCAAACCGTGGAACCACTAAGGTGTTGGTCGACACAACGAGGGAGTAGGGGAAGGTGGCAAGCTTCCCGAGACCTCGTAAAAATCACCGGTGTCATCTTGTGTCCACACTTCGGCGGTGGTTTGCAATCTCTTCGCTCAAGCTTTGTTCTTACATTCATATGTATATTGTGCTTGTGCTTGAGTAGAGTAGTTGTGACTATCTAGCTTGTGTAGCTTGATTAGTTACTTTGCTTAGCTTGTGTAGCTAGGTAATTTGAGCCTTTGGGTTAGGCGTGTGTTGCCTTGTCCATTGTGCATCTAGTGAGCTTAGGGGCTTTGTGCTTGCGCTTACTAGAATTGTGTAGGAGCTCACCCGTGCTTGAAGTACTAGTGCTTAGGTTTGTGTGACCTTGCATTAGAATTGATTAGGAGCTCAAGCTAGGCTTGTCACCTCACCTTTCTTGTGTAGGATCTTTTGTGAGGTGATTTAGAGTCTTAGTTAGAGGGGTGAAGTCTTGGCTAGACCGATAAGTTTAATTCCGCATTTGTTTCGGTTAGCCTAATGCGATTAGTTTTTAATAGGGACTATTCACCCCCCTCTAGTCCCCATCTCGACCCTTCACCGGTGGCCCAATTTCGATCATGACATTTCCCCCACCGTTCGACGAGGGCGGCGCGTCCACGTCTTGCCCAACCCACCACGTAGTGGCGAGAAGGGCGACCGATCGGGAAGTGACCACTCCTGGCCCGGCAGAAGACGAGAGGACCGCACTTGTCGCTGTCGCCGCTGTGCAGACACGGCGTCCTTGTCGGCGTCGGCGAAGCGAGGTCAGTGAGGTCGCCGTAGATGCTGAACTTGAAGCTCGGGTTGCACGAAGGGACGTTCCGCCATGCACGACGCATGACGGAGGCGCCGAGGGTCCCGCATGTACCGATCATCCGGCTGGCCGGAGGAGGAGACGTGTAGTGGTAGGTCGTGGGACACCGTCACCTTAGCATGGAGTCTACTGCAGTGGCGTGACGGAGCGATGTCGGCGGCGAGGAGGTGAAGTCGGGGAGGCGGCCATAGAGGAGGTCATTGGGTGTGACGGGCGGGCTGCCCCGGACTCTCCTAGGCCTGCCGCGACCAACGGGTGACGTTGTCGATGCGAAGAAGACGCCGCCGTTGTTGTCGAAGATGAGGACGTGTGGCGCCTCGATCCGGCCGTCGGCGCGCCCGAGAAGGAGCGATGATCGCTGAACCCGATCCTCCGGGCGGTTGGGGGAGGGGTGGAAGCCCATCGCTACGCCATGCAACGGACGTTCTCCCAAGGGAAGTCCCTGAGAAGCTTCAGGCAAATGGGATGTAGTAGCGGAAGGAAGTACCTCACAATGCCATAGTGGAGACTCCACCGCGCGGCGCAGCTCCCGGCTCGATGGCGTTGAGATGATCCCAAGCTCCTTGTTGGTCATCGTGGCGTGCGCTTCCGGTGATCATGTCGCTCGACGTCAGCCCGTCGATGTCGTCCATTGCCACTCACGCGCAAGGCGGCTTTGGCATCTCATGCGCCAACCAGGCGACGCTATGTCCGTCGTCGAGTCGCCCGGTCGGCATGGTGGCCGGCTCACGGGCCCTCCCTCGGCGCGTTGTCGGCCGTCGTCGTTGCTAGGTGGGCAAGGTCGATGGCCTCCTCCATCGAACGTGGCTCGAACCACTTTCGAGTGCCGTCCGAAGCGTGTCGGCGCATGCCTCGACGAAAAGGGTCGACGCTGTGGCACTAACCTCAAAATCCATGCGTGTAGCATAGACTTCAAAGGCGCCGATGTAGTCGCCCGGCTTGCCGATCCCCGGGAAGGCGGCGGCGTGCGCCCGTAGTGTCGAGGGCGGCGGGGGTCCGGCGATGTCGCAGCGACGGGTGAACTCGGCCCCAATCGACGGGGACTTCTTCTGGGCAAAGGTCCATGAACCGCACCGGGCAAAGGGACCAACGATGGAAGGCAGCGTAACTTACGTAGTAGTCCGGGTTGATGTCCAAGTTGAGCTCGCACAAGAGCTCCGCGACTTGCGAATCCGAGGTCTGGTTGTCGGAGGGCCGTCAGACTCCCCGGACTGCGGCCGCGTGACGTGGCGAGAGGGGGTGTGATGCTGGTGGCACCATGGGCCTGACGCCGCTGGTGGCGCAGCTCGGGCGCGCCGCGGTGGCGCCGGGGGGAGGCAGGGCGCCGGGGTGACGCGCCATCTTCGCCGGAGTCCCGCACGGTCGCCGGGTGTCGGTGGAGAGGAGAGGGCGGCCGGTCTTTGTTGTGTCATCGAAGATGACGCCGAGGGCGACCGGGTGCGTCATGTAGCGTCATCTTCCTCCCCTCGAAATGGGAGGATGGGCGGGGTGGGCCGGCAAAATCCGCGGCGGGAGGGCGCGCCGCCGGGCGCGCCGTGGGCCGGCCTGCCCGAGGCGGGCGGCGGCCACTGTGCTGATCCTCCCGGCGTGGTTGTCGCAGGCGCGGGGTCCTCGAGGCGGTGTAGACGTGCTCCACGCGGCGGCGAGCGCGAGTCTCCATCTCGTCAAAACGCCCGGCGGGCGATCTTGGCGCGGTTGTCGCCGGGGAGCGCCCGGGGCCACGGCCGTGGAACCTTTCATCTCTAAGCCATGGGTGGTGGGAATCATCCCGGTCTCCGGATACCAGTTCGCCGATTCCGGCTAGATTGGGCCGGAATTGACACGTCGTTTCGCGATCGTTGGAGCCCTGAAGATGTAGAGGTGCGACTTCTCGCCGGCGGCGGCGGCGAGCAGCAAATGATGAGCGGTGGAAGGGAGGAGCCGTCGGAGGAGGAGAGGCGGCGGCCGGCGCGGCGCGCCCGGCGCGGCCAGCGACGGCGTGGGTCGGGGCGGCGGCGGCGCGCGGTGCGGGAGCGGGGGCGGTGGAGGCCAAGAGCGAAAAACGATAGATATGTTTTTTTGCTTGCTTGTTCCCTAGAGATTACATGCCTCTTGCTTATATAGCCCGACTAGTGGGACTTGTAATCTAAGCAATCTCTATAAGGTTTCCTTATACGATCGTAATACCTTTTACAAGCAATTTCTATTTATTTATTTCCTAATAAGGGTCTCCCTTATAGATGAGATATCCCCTTGCACACAAAAAAATTCCTAAGATAATCCTAAATTGAAAGCTAAGCAAACTCGAAATCGCACGAGAGGGAAAGTCAGCGCTGGCAGGGGGGCCAGGCTCCCCCTGCCTTGCTACATCCCCCCTCTGGGGCGGCCCGCAGCGTTGAGCCCAATTAGCCACTCCCGCCGGCCCACTTACGATCATGACAAGTTCTTTTTAGAGTTTTAGGGGCGGGCCTCGTGTCTTAGCATTAGGAAAGACAACATAAAGTTCAAGTATAGCATTGTGGGTTACACCTCTCCGCCGTTGACGACCGTGGTGTACCCGATAGGTATGTTTTTCGCCCGAAAGCTTATGTAAATCCTTCTTATTGGGTGTTTGCTTGTGTAATTGTTTTGATATACGGTCATACTATATATTAGTCGGTTTGGATCAAGCAAGGGCGATGGGCAAATTGAATTGGGTTGTGTTTTTCCCGTTGGAATTGGAACTCCCGGTCATGCATTAGTTGGGACAACTATTGTGCAAAGAAAGAAATTTGTGCTCAATTTGGTGATTCGGTTGTCCGTCGAAAAGGGCGTAACATCTTGTTATGAATGAGTTAACAAACAAAGGAAAAGCTGAACTCATCATGGTGGCCAATTAATGCAGCGGGGAGGAGGACTTGTAGCCATGTTTCAGCCACACCGAGCAAACTTGTATCTATTCTTATTGTCCCTCTATAAAGAGGGCCACTTCGATTGATGTAATGGCGGTGAAAGTAAATGAAATATCTGAGCTCCTCTCCCCTACTACACACCGCGGTCTATCTTGTCATTGTTGTGTTCTTGCCGCTCTAGTGAATCCACGAAATAAGAGCTGATTTCTAACACGTTATCGACGAGTTCTACAAGGGCTACCGGTAGAAGGTGAGAAATCAGTTCTTTACATACACAAGCTTGTTCCTACTCTCTACTATACTATTAAGAACAAGCACACACCGAACACATCCAGCCATCCCGAAGATAAGCATGGACGAAGTTACCTGCATAAGGAACAAAACCATCGCCCGTGATGACGACCACAGCAGCTCTAATGGCCTGGACTTCATGAGCACGGAAGAGCAGGCCCTTCACAGGCCGCCGCCACTCGCCATGACTGCCCTCAAGGCAGGTGAATCTGGTCCCCATATCCGAAAACCACAGAAGAGTGGACTCAGTGGATCTGGTCCCTATATCCAGAAACCCGCAGATGAGTGGCACCACCACTGATGGCCATGAGCAACAGTGAAGCAGATCTCACGTACACGAATCCATTACTTTCGTCCTGAAGACGAGCAGATCGAGTGCAGATCGAGTCCCCTCCGCCCTGAAGGCGAGCGGATCGGACCATGGACGCTCCCACCCCGCTGCTGCTCCTCCTAAACGCCACCGCCGGCGGGTGCAGCCAGCCCGGGCGCAGGCGGCCTCTGCCGGCGCGACCGCGGCGCGCTCGGCCCTTGAAGCGGCCTTGATGCGCGGGCGTATCCCAACGCGCGGCCCCTGGACGGCACAGCCCCGACGCCGGCGCACAGCGCGGCCTCGAGCGCGCGGCCCAAGGAGGCCTGGCCCCGTCGTGCAGGCAGCTCCACGCGTGGGCGCAGACGCGCGAAGCCCCTTCCCCGCGTGTTGACCGAGCACGCGGTCCAGCCGCCGCCGCGGCGTCCGCCCTGCCTGGCCAGGATGCCGATTGATTTCTTTCTCTTCCCTACTACTTGCTTTCGCTTCGTGTCGAAGGCATAAAAGAAAGGATGATTTTTCTTTCCATGTGAAAGAGGCAAGGCAAAGGGTCGAGGGAAAGGTGTGAAAGGCTAACAGAGGGCAGCGGCGCTGGCTCTGTACTTCTGACTTGAAGCAGTAAATGCCTTGCATGCATGTGGACTGACCATGCCACAGCCAGTGGTCGGGCATGCGGCCGAGCATGCAGGCTCTACCCCGTTCAAAAGATATGCATGCACGACTGTTTTTGGGGCCCAGAAATAATGGTCTACAGAGCCTTGGGACATGTGCGTGCAGTGCATGCATCTTGCTGAATGCACTTCAAAGCCTGGGTGTGTTTAGCACCCCAAATTCCTCCCAAATTCCACTATGCAAAAAGAAGATTCCCCATCACATCCGGGTCGGCTAAATACATGTATGAAAGACGAAATATAGGTAAAAAATTAAACTAATTATACAGTTTAGATGTACATTGCGAGAGCGATTCTTTTGAGCCTAGTTACGCCATGGTAGGATAATATTTACCACTAACAAACAAACGAAACGTCTTCACCATTATGCGACATGTGACACATCCATCCAAAATTTTGCACCAAATTTTGGGTGCTAAACACACCCCCTGTATGCATGCCGAGAAAAAGACCCCATTATGTTTGAACCGGTTGGGCTCTTAAGAGTAATATTGGGAGCAGCAGCAGGCCAACAGTCTCTGTTAAAAAATGCTCCGAGAAGTCAAGAGCTGCTAATCGTTGCCGCTTGAAAAGTAAATAAACGTAAGTAGCCGAAAGCTACTACAAACACGCATCGTAAATAAACTGTGACCAGCAGTCACCTATACATGGCCCGAAGTCCATGAGATATTAGTGGCCTAAAGCCCATTATACATTTTATATTATTGTATTTTATTTTCTACAATTTACTTCATCGCATTTAAATCCTGTAGATTTATTTATTACGATTTATATTTATAGCATTACACTTGGAAAATTTTTGCATGTGTCCCGAAGACCATGCATCTGTAATCCTGAAGATTACATGTGACCGACAAATCACTAATCCTACACATTAGATGTGCGGGCATGTCGGACATTGCAAAGAGGGACTTTGAGAAGCTCGCCGTGGGACGGCAACAACTACCTCACTTGGGCCATTGATGCCGAGAACGTGGCTCGAGGGCATGAAACTTCGATCATACCATTACCCCGTTTGAGGAGGGTAGAGATGAGCGCACAAAATGTGATAATGCAAATGCGTTGTATCTCATACGACATCACCTTGACGCAGACCTGAAGTATGAGTACTTGACCGAGAAGGATCCGTTGGTGTTATGGCAATCCCTAAAGGATCGCTTTAGCCAACAACAGTCCATTATCCTCCCGAGAGCACAACAAGACCCGGATCACTCTCGCTTTCGAGGACTTCAAGTCCGTGGACGGCGATAAACTCCGCTTTACACAAGATTGTGTCTAAATTAACGATATGTGGCCGAAGATCACGTACACGGATATGATTGAGAAAACCTTGTCCACCTTCCACCCCGGGAATATAGTTCTACAACAACAATACCGAACTCAAAGTACACCAAGTACTCGATCTCATAGAAGTGTTGATGTTTGCGAGAACAACGTAATGAAGTTGTTATGAACAACCATTCTCGCCGACCCACCAGCTCGATATATAGCCGTGCCTCGAAAGCACATGCTAATATTGCCGGTGAGTTCTCGCAACCAAAATAAAAAGCCGTAGGAAGAGGCAATGGAAGGGAAAGAAGGGAGCCATGTTTAAGGGTAAAGGCAAAGGAAAGCCCAAAGCCAGAGGTATGCCCAAGAAGGAGCAAGGTGAAATTGGTGGGAAGGAGCAAACTGAATGTTTCAAATGTGGAGCAAAGGGACATTGGTCTCAAGAAATGCCGCACCCCAAACACCTGGTTGACCTTTACCAGCAAAGCAAGGGCAAAGCCAAAGGTCCTGAATCTCACTTCGCCATTGAGCCTGAAGCTCACGTGCGCGATAACATGATTATCGACACAAATGGAAATGGTGAAAATTACCTCCTTGATAGTGACATATTTGGGGATACTCAAGAAACCCCAAAGAGGTCAAGTCATCCAATGCAATGCCCACACGTATTAGTTTCAATTTCATCAAGTTTGGCCATGCATGCTCGAGAAGAGCATTTGTAAGGTAGTAAATGGTCCAAACTCAAGTGAGACTTCCCGGATTTGTGTAATGTTATCTTTTATAATGAATGCTTTATGCTTTATGTTAAATTCCTACTTATTATGGTATTTAACAAAGATTTGTGGGCGAGGACCCATGGTCGAAAAGGAGATATGTCTTGTAGACAAATGGCACCACTAACACCATACTAAGGGAGACTAGATATTTCCAAACCTTGACTAAGAAAAATGGAAATATCATGACCATTGCCGGAAGCAATGCTCATATTGTAGGCACCTAAGTGCTACGTTGGTCCTCCCTATGGGTACACAAATATTTGTGAAAGATGCATTGTTGTACCACGACTCAAAACGAACGCTTTTGAGTTTCAAGGATATCCGTGCGAATGGTTTCCATGTTGAAATCGAGATTGAGAAAGGTACCGAGTACCTCCTCATCACTAAATTCGACGGCTATCGAAAAACAAGTGGTGGAAAGGCTCCCTTCATCGCCATCGGGTTTGTACTACACGCATAAAACCCACTCGAAGGGTATGTTGCAATGCAATCCATATTCAAAGACTTCGAGTCATTTCGAATGTGGCATGACCGCTTGGGTCACCCCCCGGGTTGACTATGATGAGAAGAATCATCAACATTATGTTGGCCATAGTGTTAAAAGCTTCCCAAATCCACGAAGATTTTATATGCATCGCGTGTGCAAAGGGAAAGCTAATCACTAGACCGCCCCGAAGATTAGGGATGAATCACCCGCATTCCCGCAAAGGATTCAAGGTGACATTTGTGGACCTATTCAGCCCCTGCCGGGCCCGCTTTAGGTACTTCATGGTACTAATTGATGCATCCACTAGGTGGAGCCATGTGGACCTGTTGTCCACTAGAAACCATGCTTTCTCCAAACTTATTACACAAATAATTAGATTGAGAGCAAGTTTTCCTGATAACCGCATCCAATCCATTCGGATGGACAATGCTGGTGAATTTAGGTCTAAAGCTTTCGATGATTATTGCCTTGCAATAGGTATTAAAGTTGAGCATTCAGTACCACATGTCCACACACAAAATGGTCTAGCTGAATCCTTGATCAAAAGGATTAAATGGATTGCAAGGCCATTATTGCAGAATTGCAAGCTACCAACCAGTTGTTGGGGCCATGCAGTGTTACACGCTGCAAAATTAATTCAACTCAGGCCAACTGCATATCATGAGACATCCCCATCACAAATGGTGCGTGGGAAAGAACCAAGTATTTCCCATCTGCGTATATTTGGCAAAGATCTTTGTATACGTGCCAATACCACCACCTCAGCGTACATCAATGGGACCCCACCGGAAGTTGGGGATATATGTTGGTTATGAGACTCCGTCCATAATCAAATATTTAGAGCCTATGACCGGGGATCTTCATACGGCCCTAAGATTGTTGTGTCTTCGATGAAGACCATTTCCGGCATTAGGGGAGATAGACATCCAATGGAATGCCGAAAATTGAATGGAATGCAACCGAATGCAATCCATCGATCCACGCACCACTCGAAACCGAACTAGAGGTTCGGGAGAGTTATACATTTGCAAAATCTTGCGAATGAGCTGCCCGATGCCTTCACCGATCATAAAAGGGTGACAAGGTCGCATATACCGCCAGAAATGCGCCGGGAGAGAGTTCAGTACCCCGAAGGGCACCAACTCTAATGTCTCCACCAATCCTAGGAAAAGGGGGAGACCTCTAGGTGCAAAGGACAAGGTTCCGCGGAGACGTTCGCATAGACAAGGTCCTAAGCCACCGCACCACTTAAGGAATCAATTGAAGAAGCTTTACACGAAGTAGAGAATGCCCCCGGTGGCAAACCAACCCGGTTAGAGAAATCCCCGAAGGACATCATCCTCGAAGATGAAAATCCCAATGCACCGTGCACACAACATCGCATTGAAGGTTGGAACGCCCCCAACTCAATCGTTATGGGAGATCACGATGAGTGGGAAGACGATCTTGAGGAGATCGCCACAAATTATGTGGAATCGGGAGAATCATACAATAGAAAGACCACGCTTGTCGACATATACTTTGCCTCCAAAATTGCCGACTCATTGGATCCGGCTCCGTAACCAAAGTCCTTGATGGAGTGCCGAAAGCGCTCGATTGGGAACGATGGAAATCAGCAATTGAGGCGGAAGCTCGCTTCTTCGCTTTGCCATAGGAAGGTTTTGGACCTGTAGTCCTAACACCTCCAAAAGTCATCCCCGTAGGATGTAAATGGGTCTTCACTTTCGAAAGAGAAATGAACGTTGGCCGGTGGTAAGATATAAAGCGAGGCCGGTGGCACAAGGGTTCACGCAGAGGGCAGGCATCGATTTTGATGAAACATACTCTTACATTATGAGTGGCATAACGTTCCGATATCTCATTTCTATGGCGGCTAATATGAATCTAAAAATGCAAGCAATGGATGTCGTGACCGCATACTTGTATGGGTCACTTGATTCGAAATTTATATGAGAGTTCCCGAAGGACTCAAGGTCCCTGGACCGAATAAAAAAGGCAACATGTTTAGTGTTCGCCTGCAGCGATCATTATATGGCTTGAAACAATCCGGAAGGATGTGGTTCAACCGTTTGAGTAACTACCTCCTGAAGAAGGGTTACGCAAACAATGATGATTGTCCTTGTGTGTTCATAAAGAAATCCAAAGATGGATTACGCATCATCTCGATCTATGTTGATGATTTGAACATCATTGGAACCACAAAGAATATTGAGGAAGCATCGACTTACCTCAAAACGCGGAGTTTGAGATGAAAGACTTGGGTAAAACCAAGTTACGTTTTGGGCTCTGCAGCTTCGAACACCTCCACGAAGGAGTGTTTGTACACGGACCACCTACACTAAGAGGGTACTTGAAAGGTTTAATATGGCCACAAGCCATCCCCTAAAAACCCCTATGGTCATTCGATCATTGGAAATAGATAAAGACCCATTCCGACCCAAGGATGAGGATGAGAAAATATTGAGACACGAAGTTCCATATCTCGGTGCCATAGGAGCACTAATGTACCTTGCAAATTGCACAAGGCCCGATATTGCATTTGCAAGAAACCCGTTGGCAAGGTACAACGCCGCTCCCACCAGAAGACATTGGGTTGGCATAAAAACTATCCTCAGGTATTTACAAGGTACCTATGACCTTGGGTTATGGTACCCAAAAGGAGGGGATTTCACTATGGTGGGTTATGTTGACGCTGGCTACATGTCCGACCCTCATAATGCCAAGTCACAAACCGGTTTTGTTTTTTCTACGTGGTGGTACGACCATTTCCTAGCGGTGCGTAAAAAGCGGACTTTGGTTGCAACATCTACCAACCACTTTCGAAATAATCGCATTATATGAAGCCGCACGTGAATGTGTTTGGCTACGGCGAATGATTGATCACATCCGTAAGTCATGTGGTATGGAAACTATCAACACCCCTACCATTATCTATGAAGATAATGCGGCTTGTGTTGCACAGATGCATATGGGCTATGTCAAGAGCAATCTCACGAAGCATATTGCTCCTAAATTCTTCTATCCCCATGAGCTCCAAGAGAGTGGAGAAGTGGATATCTTGCAAGCTAGGTCGTGTGACAATCTGGCAGATTTGTTCACAAAATCTCTGCCTGCCTCTACCTTCCACAAGCATGTTCGTGGGATTGGCATGAGACGACTTAGAGAGTTGCAAGGTTCGGGGAGAATTTCCCGAAAGCATAAGCTCATGAACTTGACCCCGAAGGTCACAGGTTGGTCCCCAAGATCCGACCAAAGTATCAATCGTTGTACTCTTTTTTCCCTTGATGAGTTTTATCCCACCGGATTTTCTCATGCAAGGTTTTTAACGAGGCAACAAAAGTACAATTCAAGCCGGTGCATGTGATGTACTCTTTTCTCATACTCTTTTTCCCACTGGGTTTTGAGAGGAGTTTTTAACGAGGCATTGACGTAGCACTTAATTGGCCAAGGGGGAGTGTTATGAATGAGTTAACAAACAGTGAAAAGCTGAACTCATCATGGTGGCCAATTAATGCACAGCAGGAGGAGCACTATAGCCATGTTTCGTCACTGTAGCAAACTTGTATCTATTCTTATTATCCCTCTATAAAGAGGGCCACTTCAGTTGATGTAATGGCAGTGAAAGTAAATGAAATATACAGAGCTCCTCTCCCCTACTACACACCGTGTCTATCTTGTCATTGTTGTGTTCTTGCCGCTGTAGTGAATCCACGAAATAAGAGCCGATTTCTAACAAAGACGCCTCGTTGAAGATAAATAAAAATTACGCTTTTTACGGGGTATATATGACTTTTTTTTTAGCAAACTTTTTTTTTTTTTTTTTTGGCATGACTACACGCAACAATTTTAACTTCACCTTGCATTGCTGTACACGTTTTACAGAGACGACCCTTGAAGGAAAAAGTCTACTTTCGGTCCTCCAACTTTTGCGAAAGTCGATTTTGGTCCCTCAACTCCAAAAACCGGACAAAACAGGTCCCTCAACTTTTCAAACCATGCAGATTTCGTCCCTCGGTGGGTTTGGCGGTGGTTTTGCTACAGTAACTCCGGTTTTTGCTACGGCAGGCCGTGGTTTCGTTTTTTTCCTTTTCTTATTTATTTAAATTTGAATCTTTCAAAAATCATAGTAAATCACAGAAAAAAATCATAAAATAGAAAATCTAATTTTGTTGGACTCCACATAAATAGAGCTACGCAATGAATATATAATATGGTATACTTTAATATAAAATTTTTGCTATGAAGGTTTTGCCTTTTTTTTTTTTATTTATTTCGAGCTCAATATTTAAAAATCATAAAAAATTATAAAAAATCATAAAAATTGAAAAACCAAATTTGCTAGACTCCACATGAGCATATTTACACAATAAAGATATATAGGTATACTATTTAATTCATTGGCCAGGGATCCATCGATCGGGTTCACGGCTCGCGTAGAAATGCGTCTGCAGATCGGCCACAAAAACCCTAGCTAACCTAACTCAGCTAAAGAGCTACAAAGAACTACGTCTTGTGTTATTGCGCGCCTCATGTGGAGTCCAACAAAATTGAATTTTTTATTTTATAATTTTTCTGTAATTTACTATGATTTTTTAAAGATTGAGTGAAAATAAATAAAAAAGGAAAAGACAAAACCTTGTAGTAAAAACTTTGTACTAAAGTATACCATATTATATATTCATTGCGTAGCTCTACTCATGTGGAGTCCAACAAAATTGGATTTTCTATTTTATGAATTTTCTGTGATTTATTATGATTTTTGAAAGATTCAAACCGAAATAAATAAGAAAAGGGAAAAAAAACGAAAACCAGAGTCACTGTAGCAAAACGGAGTTACTGTAGCAAACCACCGTCCAAAACCGTCCCGAGGGACGAAATCTGCACGGTTTGAAAAGTTGAGGGATCCGCTTTTGTTCGGTTTGGAAATGAGGGACCAAAATCTGACTTTCAAGAAAATTTAAGGGACCAAAAGTAGACTTTTTCCCCCCACAGAAAACTTAAACTTTGCGGCCCATCCCTGAGGCACCAGGCCCAGACCAAAAACTAATTTCACGTGAAGCCCAAACTCCACACTCCGCCCGCTGAGCTGATTTGCTCGCTCGCTCGCTCAGTCGCTCCGCCGCAAACAGCACAGCCTCCCCGAGCTCAAGTAACGGGCGGGGCGGTTCTTCTAGGCCTACTTTGGCAGACACGGGCTAATTAGCCCTGGGAAAGTTGGCACGCGGTGGAATTTTTTTGACTTCTCCTTCCCGCTACTTCCCAGGGCAGGACTCCACGCGAGGGGAAATTTCCCTGGTGACCTTTGGCAACACAGTGGCGGCAGGGAATTAATTAATGCACGGATCAGTGCCCAACCACAGATCAATGCACGGAAATACACAGGAGTCACCCAAATAAAATAACGAAATCGTCACAGATCAATGCCAACCACAATATTTTCATCATCAGCATAATGCATGAAACATCACAAGTCCAATACATAGAAAATTTAATTGAAGTGGCAAATTCAGTCATAGATCATCCAGGTATCCAATACATATAAAAAAATAAATATGGTTTAATTCTGCTGCTGCAGCTGCACTTTTACAATTCCTTTTCATAAGCTTCTCATAGGCACTGCAGCTGCATTTTTTCTCCTGATATACTCAAGTACCGTCTTCTCCATTTCCAACAAAGCTAATATATGGCCTTCCTATTATCATCTCCAACAAGTGAGATAATAATGAAAAAAAAAGCATCACTATGGACTGTCAATTCTTTTTCTGCATTTGATAGCAACTTTAACCAAAGGCCTCGAGCACATAATATTGAGCAAGCCTACACACTTCAGTCAAATCATGCATTTCTTCCATCGATCCCTGCAAGGAACACAAAGAAAAAGAATAATAGCTTAAAACTGAGTAGCAGTCCATGTGAATAGTTCACTTATAATTCATAAGTAGCAGTCCACGTGAAGTTCATTGTCCGCACAAATTCACTAGACAGAATCAAAATCAATTATCTGAGAAGCTAGGAGGTCGCGCTTAGGCTGAGAAGCAAACTGAAATATGGTTTGTTGGTTGCATATTAAAAGTAACAAACTGAAATATGTTAACTATGCCAAGTACTAGACTGGAAGTACGCTACCTAGCTACTGCTCTAACAAGAATAGAACTTGAAAGGGGGCATAGCATAGTCTCATATGCCAAGTACTAGACTGAAAGTACGCTAACTAGCTACGGCTCTAACAAGAATAGAACTTGAAGGCAGACAAGGTGCTTTTGGAGGTAAAACAAAGGCTATGAAGTAAAATTGGTGTGCACAAACTAGACTGGTAGGTATCTTTCAATCTTCTTTTCTTGCCATGAGTTTGTACACTACAAAGCTCTCAATCCATCAGCTGAAGAAACAGCAGCTGTGAACTTGAAACTAACAGGTATATAGTAACAACACTCCCTCCACCAAAAGCCCTACAAGTAAGCACATGTAAAACCTTAATTAGCAGCTAAGACTTCATGTAGGACAAATAGCATAAGACAGTTACAGAATATGGTTGCCCTCTCTTTTGCCCAAAACAGTTACAGAATAATTTCTGCATGCCACATTAAGACAGTTTGATCACTGATCTGCTCCTTATGTACATGCAACTTGTTAGAAAGCAATATATATATTTTATATTTCAGCTACACAAACCAACAACTGGCGAAAATAGCCGTGCTTCACCCGACAAATAAGAAGAGTTCATTTATCGAATGAAAACTGAGCCATAAAACAGATAACTACATACATGCAAGTGTTCAAAGAAGAAAGAACACAGTAAGAATCCAACGAGGCAAACAAAGAGGTACACATGTGAATAGTAAAAATAAACTAGGAAGATGGTGCAATAAACTACTGCCACTGCCCACTGTACTGATCAGTGGTGCAAAAATACTATTGGATTGTTTCAAAAGATAAGTTGGTGACAAAGAACTTAAGGTGTATTCTTTAACTGCAGGAAAAGTGAACTCTGATCAATGATTAGGAAGATGGTGAGATGACCATCGTTTTCTACTTTCCTTAAAAATAAACTCCAGCTAACTTTACCAAGTTTTCCAGATCAAACAGCAAGATGTAGTGGTATCTACCATATAATAACACAAGAGGAAAGAATAATGCTTCTACCCCTTATATCTGACCTACAGTAGCCACAAAATAGCAGATAAAGCAAGTACAAATTCAGATTAAAAAAAAACAAAGCCATACCCTCTAGCCAGGAACTAAAATAGAACAATCTGATTCAAAGGCAAGCACAGCAGTAACGGACACCAAGAAACCTGTGATAAATAAACAAGAAGAGTGATGAAAATAAATTAGGTTTTCAGCTCAATGACCCAATGATGAATTGAATCTCGACGAAAGTAGTTTTTAATCAGAGGATTACCCATCACGCAGGTTATTTTACTCACCCAGCTGGAGAAGAAGCAGATCGTAGTCCGATGGATATACAGCGGAGGTCGGGTCTTGACTTCGGAGCCGGCGTGGTCAGATCGGCGGGCGGTGGATGAAGAGCTGCACGAGCGGATGCACGGGGCGGAGGAAGGAAGATGCGGTCGTCCGCAGGCGACGGAGGAGAGGCGAGGGTGGAGGGGTGGCGACGGAGGAGAGGCGTGGACGGAGGGGCGGTGACGGCCTCCTGTGTCAACTGTCAAGGCACCGATGCGACTCGCGAGTGCGGGGAAGCGCTCCCGGCCTCCTGTGTCGTGGATTTCTTCCCCGCGGAAAACTCGGGGAAGGGGGCTGATATTCACGTCCCCGTGGTCTTCCAAACTCAGCACGGGAACACAGCGTGGCGGATCGACCGGTGGGTTTCTCGCCCCGGTAAATCGCGGGGATCCCGGCGGGGTTACGTGCTTCCAAAGTAGGCCCTAGGGTTTAGAAATCCCCGTTCGATCCTCATCCTCGGCACCGCAGCTGTCGCCGGCGATCAGCCGACAAATCGCCATGATGCGTCACATTTGGGAGAAATTGTGGGCGGCGCTGGGCATATTCGTGGGATACCACCGCACGCCCCCAACCCTTTCCTCCCCGGACCGCGCCGCCGCCGGCGAGGGCCTTTCATCCCCGGACCACGCAGCCGTCGGCGACGAAGGCGGCGCCAGCGACGGCCAGCCACCCCGGATCTCCCACCTGCCGGTGATGATGAAGGCGGCGGCCGCGGCGAGGGGGAGGAGGGACCTTCTCAGCGCGCTCCCCGACGACATCCTCCTCCTCGTCCTCTTCCACCTCCCTTCTGCTGCGGCCGCCGCGCGGACCTGTGTCCTTTCGCGCCGATGGAGCCGCCTCTGGACGCAGCTCCCGGATCTGTTCTTCTTCCCGTTCGACGACGAACTGGCCCTCGCCCTTCCCTCGCCGGTCGCCGCGTGCGCGGCACTCGCCCTCCATGCGGCCCCCGCGCTCCGGCTGCTGAACATCGCCGCCCAGGACGCCGACCCGAGGGACGTGACCGCTGTACTCCGCCTCGCCGCGCCTCGCCTCACCGGCTTTCTCTGTTTCCGCAACGTGTTGCGGAAGGATCGGAAGGCACGGGAGGTGGCCGAGGCCGGGGTAAGGGGCGACGTTGAGCTGCCCTGCTTCGACAGGGCTGAACAGATTATCCTCGACTTAGGCTACCTTCGTCTCCTGCTGCCACCATCCGCCGTGTTCACGAAGCTTACCATGCTGAAGCTGTCAAACGTACGGTTCCCAGGCTCTTGTGACATCGGCGACGCCTTCTCATCGACCTGTTGCCCTTCGCTGCGACGTCTGTTTCTCTTCAACACTCAAGGGGTGTCCAAACTCACTATCTTCTCAAGCTCTCTCCTAAGTTTGCGTTTGGATACTGTGGAAGGGTTGCAGCAGCTCACTGTCACATCTCCAATGTTGATAGAGCTGCGAATCTATAGATGCTTTGTCGAGTGGAATCCAGTGGTTGACATCGTTGCTCCTTGTCTGGAAACAATCTATTGGGCTGATAGATATGATCCAAGCTCGGTCCATCTTGGTGAGCTGCCACATCTACGTATACTGTCAACCTTCCACTTTGCAAATGCATTGCCTGAGGTTCAGTGCAATTGGGGCATTGTGATGTCATTGCGGCACTTGTGGAATATCCCTGCTCTTTTCATTAGTATCATCTATCCGAATGTGAGTATACTGTATACGTCCTGTTATAATGCATTTGAAACATTTCTTTATTTACATATTGCTATAAGTACAAGTAACTGTAAGTTTGTTACAAAAACTACTTTGTAGTAGTAGTGAGTACTAGATATTAATGTAGTCAAGCAGCAAACTGTCAATATGAAAGGACCTTCAGTTGTAGGTACACTTGTACAGCTAACTATTGTAACACATGACCATACATACATATACATGGGCATGAATGCAAGCATCGGGTGTATGCATGACTATTTGATCAGGCAAACAAATGAGTTGGGGGCTTTTGGATCCCCGCTCAAGCCAATTGGTCTGAAACTACATGACACTCACATTCTTTAGCTAATGTATAGAACAGAAAAAAAAATTAAATAAAGCTGTATAATTATAACTGTCATTAGATATAAAGATTTTATATCATGATCAGTAGTTGTGGAGAGTAAGCTCATCTCATTTATTATATAAAATTCTTGCTCAATTTGTTTTTCTGAATTCTCACATTTGTAGGATTATTGAGGTTGTTCATTTTGGTAGATCTTATTGATGGGTCATGTTTAGTCTTCCTTTGTTATATATATAATTTTTAATGTACCATGGCACCTTCCTGAATGACTGGATTACTTCAACCGCTTTTTATCAGTTGTTCCCATAGATGCACTGGTATACGTTGTAATATTCGGTCAAGGACATGCATTCAGGAGTGGATGGTAGTTTATTATGTGGGTCATATTGAACTCTGTTAAGGCCCTAACTGGGTGATTATATAGTTATGGAGTCCTAGCTATGATTCTTTACCAGAGGCATCTTCTGTGTCATTCACTCAGCAAAACAAGTCTGAAGTAGTTTGCCTGCATTTTGTAAGTCATTCGTTGTGAGAAAATCAGTTATTCTAGGAGTCGCTTTATTTCTTGCCTTATGAAATTTTATGTGGCCATTTGCGAATTTGCAGGAGATGGCTTACTACCAATACTTGATGGAAGCCCTAACCTTGCTCCCAGTTGAGAACTTGCACCTGGAGTTAGTAACATCTGGACATGCTGTTATCTCTTCTGTATTCCGTTTCCTCAAGATTTCCACCAGTATAAGAAGGTTGTTTCTGCATATATGTGAAGGCATTCCGGTATGCTTCACTTTATCAACTGCCGAATACTTTGGTTGCTTGTAAGTGGTGGAAGCTTTTTCATTTGGTGCAGTGATGCTTTTCCAATGGCGACTTCAGGAGTTAGTTTGCTACACACGGAGACATAGTTTTCTATTTTCTTCGATTCTTTTCTAGTAGATATAATTGTATGGATATACTCTATCAGCTGTGCATTAACCCAAAAAATACAATGAAAAGCTGCAACTCTACTATGAGTCCTAATTAATTTCCAGCATATATGTTCCTCACTGGCATCAGGTTTCAAACTGATTGTATATTTTACTGAGTCTAGTATTTGAGCTGATGGTACTTTTCATGGGTGCTATGCTAAAGGCTCTGTCGAAACCCTAACAAACAAAATTCATCAATTATATGCTATTTGCAATTGGCATATATTTGTGTAATTTTGTGAAAATTTTGTTTTCTGCAATTCACTCTATACATGGCATAAATTCATTGCTGGAATTGGCTAACACCAAAGGATATCCTGTTCTTATTCTAATTTTCCGTATGTTGTTCAGGCTTCTACTTTCTAAATGACCATAGATCGAAATGATTTCCGCTAAATGCTTTTCTTATTGTCAATAGCCATTGAAACAATTGTTGAGAAGTTAGCCCATCTTATGTCTATGCTTCTCATGTCAGGAACAAACTCCTTGTTCGCCGGGTTGTATTTGTCATCAGCCACTAGACTGGGAAACTGAGGAGCTCTGCTTGAATTCTCTACAGGAATTGCATATTTGTGGATTGAGCGGTGGAGATGATGATCTTGCATTTGTGAAACGACTATTGGGATGGACACCAGCGGTCAAAACAGTTACTATAAATTTTGCGTGCTGTTGGGCTTATGGTCACAATGCTTTCTGCCGCGGTGATGATTTAAGGTGAACCGGACTGATCCTTTAGCCACTGTCATTGAGAAGCTTTGGAAGAAGCTACATGACCTCTCTAGGCCAGATTCTTGCAAGTTTTACCTATATCATAATACGGTGAAGAACAAGGTACCAGTAGGCTAGGGGAGCTTAAAGGGACGTGTCTTTGCTGGGTAGGAGCCATGGCTGTAGGTTAGTCATTAGTGGGTACTCGTATGCAACCGCTTTTCCTCTGTTCAAGTGTGGCTCGTGATCAATGGCCAGCCTTATGCAAGTATGATAAAACAAAGCTCCGTGTGACATGCACTTGTTATTACTTCAAATGGAACTTATGGCTACTCGTCTAGAATGAATGTTTATTTGTATGGAACTATGGATCTATGTTGCACTGAAGAGTTGTTGTGGGACTCATGAATGAAAACAGGGCTTTACCCTGGCTATTCGGTAGAAATGTGATTCCAACCGTTCTATATTCTAGAAACAGAGCAGAGAAGTGTACTAGATTAGCTGCATATACACAAGCAATGAGATGTGAGAATGAGCGACACAAAAGAACAGTTTCAGAATTTCAACAGTGCAGGAACAACTGAGGGACTCTAAAGTTGGGTTCATGGGCACGAAAACTTTTTTTGTAGCATACTGAGGGACTCTACGTATGACATTTTTTCCCCATAATATAGCATGGAAATGGAGCTAGCTAGTTTAAGAAACCTTGCAGGGCTGTTGCCGCAGCAAGTCGGCAACTATCATGTGCGATCTTGCTGTGGTTATTCATGAGCATTATATTAGTTTTTTTTTTTCCGAAAGAACAGCAAAAGCTTTGCCACGATTTCTATTAGACGAATAAAAAAAAAGACAAGTGTCAGCCTAGTTTTTTAACTGGATCAGAAAAACCATACAACTGTGGATACTCCACCCGCACACCTAGGTACCATGTCAACTCAACTCGCGCCACAACTAGCGTCCACTCAACTCCTTCCTTGGTCGGATTGGGACATCGACACAAGCCTCACACCACTAAAACTCAGTCGGATTGGGTCATCGACCACGAGCCCCTACTTGAAAACAACTCTAAATTACTTGAAATAACAACTATTGGTTGGATTGGGACCTCAACGCGGTGCAAACAACTCTACTCCTACTCCACCACTAGCCCAAAACCCCACGACATAATAGCAGAAACGACGAACCAGGCCCCGCCACGAGACATCCCGACCAAGTCCATAACCACGACGACGCCTTCAAGAAGGTTACGACGTCCGAAGCGCCGCCGTCGCCTGTCCAAAAAAGGACAGGGCTTTCACCCATGGAGAGTGCGGGGGCGCGACGCCCTCAACGAGGAGAATGACACCCGCAGGTGTCGCCGTCGCTAGGCTTTCGCCCAAAGTACCCACCGCGACGGACCTCGATCACGATCCTGGTTCCCCACCAGACACCCAAGCCGTCGTTGCCAGACCTGCAGAAGCCTCCCCGGGAGGATCGATGTGCCGGCCACGCCAGTAGCCGCAAAGCTGCGCCAGCACCGCTCCAAATAGGCGACAAGCAAAGACTGACCTCCCATCACCGTGCATGTCCACCAGCCGCACCACCCTCTGCCACCCACGATCACCGAAGCCTGAAGGTACCGGACCAGGAGCCCAGTGCTAACGACGCCCAAAGCCTCCATCTTCACAACAACCGCCTGCGACGGCAATCAAGGCCAAAAGGGGAACGGCGTAGACAAGGACCCCCCTCCCACCCCAACGCCAATAATAGCCCCAACCACCGCCACGCAGTGACCACCAATAAGAAGGAGGAGGGCGCAAACAGAGAGGGGGAACCCCGCCCTGCCGCCTAAGGTCCGCCGTCGAGCCCCGATAAAGTAGGGCGTCCTCCACCAGGCCCAAAGACTGCAGCAACACCACCACGACACAAAGACACGAGCCCAAGGCATGGCCGACCACGCCACCACGGTGTCACCGAAAAAGCCCCGCCACCACCGCCGGAGGGAGACACCAAAGCAACCAGTGACCAGCATTAGGCGAGCAAGCGCATTGAAACCACCGTCCACCACCACTGACACCTCCACCCCCACCGACACACTCCACCACCGCTGGCACCCCAGATTCGAGTAAAGGCCGTGGATCCAGGCAACAGACAGGAACCCGCCGTCCGACCATTAGCAGATTGTATTATTTTTTTGTGTCATTTTGTGAATTTTTTCCTACAATTCTCTCTATACATGTTTTGATTTTATTGCTGCAATTAGCTAACACCAGTGATACCCATTCTTACACAAATTTGCCATATGTTCACATTTCTATTTTCTAAATGACTGTAACTCGAATTGATTTCCACTTTCTCCTGCATGCTTTCCTGATTGTCAATAGCCATTGAAAAGTTTGTTGAGAGAAGTTATCCTATCTTATGTCTATTGTCCTCATCAGGAACAATCTGCTTGTTCGCGGGCTATCTTTGTCATGAGCCGCAAGATTGGAAAAATGAGGAGCTCTGCTTAAATTCTCTTGAGGAACTGGATATTTGTGGATTCCGCGTTGCAGATTGTGATTTTGCATTTGTGAAACGATTATTGATTTACTGGGATGGACACTGGTGCTCAAAACAGTTACTACAAATTTTGACCTTTCGTCCACTCTCGATGAGGATCTCTGTAAGGAGCTATTTGGCCTCTCTGGACAAAGTTGTTGTACACACCAGTAGAGGCTAGGGAAGGGCCGTCTCTTGCTGACTGCTAGTCATATGGCTGTGGCATACTAGCATCGTGTGTAACTGTGACTTGCTTCTATCATTTGCCAATGGAAAAAGTCTCCATTCCCTCCCCCAACTATCACGAAGTTCACTTTTCCTCCCTCAACTCCAAAACCGGACAAACCGCCTCCCTCAACTTTTCAAACCATGCATTTTTCCCCTCGAGCGGTTTTGAGGGCGGTTTTGCTACAGTAAATCATGGGGTTTGAGTGCGGTAACCATGGTTTGCTACAGTACGCGCACCTTTGAAAAGTACGGTAACCACGGTTACTGTAGCAAAACCGCTGTCAAAACCGCCGAGGGGAGGAAAAAATGCATGGTTTGAAAAGTTGAGGGAGGCGATTTGTCCGGTTTTGGAGTTGAGGGAGGAAAAGTGAACTTCGTGATAGTTGGGGGAGGAAATGTGGACTTTTTCCTTCGCCAATTTAGCCTGGATCAGAATTGCTGTTTGACGGATAGCTAGACAGGCTAGGCCCATTGTGCCGAGCCCGGACCGGATACCAATTTTACGGCCCAAACCCACTCCGCCAACAAGGCTCGGTTGCCGCTCCCTCCGCCTCCGGGCGGGCGCTGCACCCAACTTCATCCTCTAGGGTTTAGAAATCCCCTAAAATCCCCCATTCAATCTCCATCCTTGGCACCACCCTGCGCCGGCGTCGATCACGGCCGTCTCCGTGTTTTACGGTAAGCACCCCCTTTTCCTCCCCATTGCTGCATTTTCCGCCTCGCATCCCCTCACACCTCCGTCTTGCTCGGTCCCCTTGTTCACACAAATTGCTCTCGGAGGGAGGCATGGAGGGCTGTTCCAAGACGGCGCCGTGCGGTGCCCGGCCTCCCGCACGACCCCTTTGCCGGAGATCCTCTCCCGTGTCCCCGCCAAATCGGTCTGCCGTTTCAAGTGCGTGTCCAAGGCCTGGCGCGACCTTATCACCGATCCCGACAACCGGAAGAAGCTCCGCCATCCCATGCAAGGACTGTTCGTCCCGGAAGAGCAAGTACTCGAGGTTGAGAATGAATTGCTGTTGGATATCAGTTTCAGTTTCATCGACCGACGAGAGAGATCCGTGCCTCCGGACAGCAACCCTTGCTTCCCCTTCCCGACGGAAATGACTAGGGTCGAGACCTTCTTCTTTGATTCCTGCAATGGGCTTATCCTTTTTGGGTACTTTCGGTGCCGTCTAACGCATTGGGCTATATTGTGTGCAACCCCACCACAAAGCATTGGTCAGCCGTGCCCGCTTGTGGCTCTTCTGAAGCGTTAACTCAGACCTATTTGGCTTTTGATCCGACTGTATCCTCTCACTTTCACTTGGTCCAGTTCCAAAAGTCAGATGGACATCAGGATGAGGACATAGTGTCGTCGTTGCATGTCTACTCGTCTGAAACTGGGACCTGGAGCCAAAACCAAATTGATAAACAAAAAGACCAAGGACGGTTGGAAGGCTGGCATCATCAACTTATACTAGAGGATCTCGACCATCATGGAGCCTTTGTTAATGGCTTCCTACATTTCATAGTTTGGGACTCAGATCAGCACATACTTGTTGTAGATTTACAAGGGAAGGCAAGAAGGATGATCACTGTGCCAGATATGGCTGATGGGAGGCACTGGCACAATGTTATTTGTTTAGGTCAATCCCAAGGGCACCTACATTGTGTGACACTAAAGAATGGCAAACTATCTACATGGGTTCTTCAGGATTATGATACACAAGAATGGGTGCTGAAGAACACCGTGAACTCTTTGGATATCTTTGGAGAAAAAGGAGGCAGATTAGACTTTCAAGTAGTTGACATTCATCAAGATTGTAATGTGGTTTTCTTTCTTCAGGAGTACAAGCTGACAGCATACAACATGGACCGCAGGGAAGTGAGTGTCATTGCCACTTTCAAAGATCGCAAACTCCAGTCCTCTTTTGCTCGTTATGTTCCCTATTTCTCAGAATCACCGGCTCTCACAAATAAATACTAAAAAGTGTGTGTTCTAAGTATCAGTAGTTGCTTGGTTAAATTCTAGTAGACTCTGCTGCTTGTGCTTGGATGTATCCTTTCTTAATTAGTACTGCAAGCTTGTTGAGACATTGGATGTATGCCTTCTCATGCTTTTTGATATAGTTAGTACCGCAAGTCTGTTGAGACATTTATGTAGTGTACCCTTATGGATGCTGGTTATATTAATGAATGTTGTTGCAAAAAAGTTAAACAAATTCAATTTTTAGTGATAAGCTTTATGATTAGCATTTTTTATGGCTGTATATTAATGAGCAATTATTTACAGTGAATTTAGTTTGTTGGTTGTGTGTTTATTTATGTCTTCAATCAAATAAAAATTATCTCTCATATTTTTCTAATGTTGCATGTGCCGAATGATTTCAAATTGAAGCCTTCAGGTTACATCAAAGGTTTAGAACCATGAGACCATGAGAAAAACCCTATTTCTAAATGTCATGAAACCATTAGAAAAACTGTATTTCTAAATGTCAGTTGTTTTCTTTCCATCAATCAGTAGTTGAACTTGTGCTTTCATGACAACTTATGGAATGTTCGTTCTTCAAGTGGTATCTAGATTTAAATCTGTATTGAAGTTCTGAAAAATGCCCTGTGTCTGGGGGCTGTCAGCTCCTTGCTGAAACCTGTAAATTTACTCCAATTGGTTGCTTGTTTTTCCTTGGAAAGTAACTGAGCATATTTGTTCAGTTCAGCAAGGTCGTTTTCGAACTTGCACGAACATGTCAATAGCTTTCCACTCTGAAACCTTTGGTATTGTGCATAAAAAAAAAAAGAAAACTTTGGTAATTGGTACTGTTGCCAATTCAGATTGAAAATACCAAGAAAATATTGAGTAACAGTGTAATGATAATTGAGAACTCAAGGATAGATCGAAGGGCACCTAGGTGATGCCGTAGATTGGCTCCCCTGATCACAGTTTGGAAATGTATACCATTCCTCCTTTCTATGCTGCTGAAATGTAAGTAATGTTGCCTGTGAACGTTCATGAATCGAAATGCAAATGTCATAGTAATTGCTTCCGTTCCTCGTGGGATAAAGCCTTTAATACTTGTTCAAATGTAGTAAGTATTTGTCACAGATGGGAAGGAAAACAGAATTCAGCATATATAATTGGGAGGGACGACAGTCTGTGACCTTTGGTACTGTGGATTAAAAAAGAAGAGAAACCTTTGGTAATTGGTACTGTCTCCAATCCAGATTGAAAATAACTAGGAAAATATTGAGTAACAGTGTAATGATAATTGAGGACTCGAGGATCGATCAAAGGGCACCTAGGTGATGCCGTAAATTGATTCCCCTGATCACAGTTTGGAAATGTATACCGTTCCTCCTTCCCGTGCGGTTGAAAATGTAAGTGACATTTTTTTCTGAAGAATCATAATGTAAGTAACGCAGCATGTTAATGTTCATGAATCGTAATGCAAATGTCACAGTAGTTGCCTTCCATTCCTCTTGTGATAAGGCCCTTAATACTTGTTCAAATATAGTAGATATTTGAAACTTTTGTCACAGCTGGGAAGGAAAATAGGACTTTCGTTTTCTTTTGAAATCAAGGAAAATAGGACTTAGCATAGAATTGGGAGGGAGGACAGTCTGATCTAGATGCCACCATATCTTTCGCATCTTTCAAGGATGATCCACGGTGAATTTCCAGCTCCTGTTCCAGCTTCTCACTGGCCTAGTGATCTTCCAAATGTAATACTATTGTTTTTTTTAAGTATATATAAACAATGCACGAGAATGGAGTGGTGTGTTAAAAAAAAAAAAAAAAAAATCGAATCGAGTGGGCTTTTTCCCAGCACAGCCCGGCCTAGTGGTCACTCTCGGCCCATGACTAGTGGCGAGTGACAACAGGCATCCTCCGTCCCAATTCCTCCCAAAACCCCATTCTCCAGAGTTGGCTGCGCCGCGGCGGCTCTCGCCGGCGAGCAGCCGAGAAATCGCCTGGACTAAGATCCAATGCAGGCGAGGTGGAATTGATCGGCGAGGGTGGCGTTGGATCGACGATGCGTCACATTTGGGAGAAATTCCGAGCGGCGCTGGGCATATCCGGGGCAAACCACCGCACGCCCCCAACCCTTTCCGCCCCGGATGCCGCCGCCGCCGGTGACGAAGGCAGCGTCGGCGACCTACTCAGCGCGCTCCCGGACGACCTCCTCCTCCTCGTCCTCCTCCACCTCCCGTCCGCCGCGGACGCCGCGCGCGGACCTGCGTCCTCTCCCGCCGCTGGAGACGTGTCTGGACGCAGCTCCCGGAACTGCGGTTCTCGCTCCCCGCCGAACCGGCCCTCGCGCTGCCCTCGCCGGTCGCCGCGTGCGCGGCGCTCGCCCTCCATGCCGCCCCCTCTCTCCGGCTGCTGAGCGTCGTCGCCAACGACGCCGACCCGAGGGAGGTGGCCGAAGTGCTCCGCCTCGCCGCGCCCCGCCTCACCAGCGAGCTCTTCTTCGAAAACGTGGTGCCAGAGGATCGCAAGGATGGGGAGGTGGCCGAGGCCGAAGTTGAGCTGCCATGCTTCGACAGGGCTGAAGAGCTTACCCTCCGCCTGGGCTACCTTCGTCTCGTGCTGCCTCCGTCCGCCGTGTTCACCAAGCTCACCGTGGTGGACATGGCCTACGTTCGGTTATCAGGTGCCTGCGACATCGGCGAAGCCTTCTCATCCACTCGTTGCCCTTCGCTGCGACAGCTGTGTCTCTTCGACACTCAAGGGGTGTCCAAACTCACTATCTGCTCAGGCTCTCTTAGAAGTTTGTGTTTGCATACTGTGGACGGGTTGCAGCTGCTCCATGTCGTGTCTCCAATGCTTGATGACTTGCGAATCTTTCAATGCTTCTATGAGAGGCAACCAGTGGTTGACATCGTTGCTCCTAAACTGGAAGCGATCGATTGGGTTGATACATATGATCCAAGCTCGGTCCAGCTTGGTGAGCTGGCACAGCTGCGGATACTGTCAACCTTATGCTTTGCAGATGCATTGCCTGAGATGCATCAGTACAATTGGGGCATTGTGATGTTATTGCGGCGCTTTTTAGAAGATCCCTGATCTTTTCATTAGGATCATCTATCAAAATGTGAGTATACTATATACGTCCTGTTATAACACATTTGAAACATTTGTTTATATTTATTTAAATATTACTATAATTACAAGTTACTATAGGTTTGTAAGAAAAAACTACTTTGGAGTACTAGTCGTTATTAGATATTGTGGTAGTCAAACAACTGACTGTCAATAAAATGACTGGTGATTTGGTGAACTTACCTTCAGCTGTAGGTACACTTTACAGCTACCTATATTGTAACCCTTGACCATACATGGGCATGAATGCAAGCATCTGATGTATGCATGACTATTTGATCTGGCAAGGCAAACAAAAGAATTGGGGGGATTTTGGATCCCACCTCAAGCCAAAGGGCCTGAAGCTACAAGACTGTCCCATTCTTTAGCTAATTTATAGAACAGAAAAAAAGAACAAGCTGTATAACTGTCATTGAATTTAAAACTTTACCAGGATTAGTAGTTGAGAAGACTAAGCCCAACCCATTCTTATATGAAATTCTTGCTAAATTTCTTTTTTCTGAACTCTCACATTCATAGGATTATTGAGGATATTAATGTTTAGTCCTCTTTTTTATATATTAAATATAATGTACCTTGGCACCTTCCTGAATGATTGTATTACCTCAACCGCTTTTTATCAGTTGTTCCCATAGATCAGTGGTATAGTTGTAATATTCGGTCAAGGACATGAATTCTGGAGTGGATGGTAGTTTATTATGTGGGTCAACTCTGTTAAGGCCCAAAGTGGCTGAGTATATAGTTATCAAGAACTAGCTGTGATTATTTACCAGAGGCATCTTTTGTGTCATTCTGCAAAACAAGTCTGAAGTAGTTTCGCTGCGTTTTGTAACAGTCATTCGTTCTTGAGAAAATCATTTATTCTAGATAGTTATATATTTCTTGCCTTATGAAATTTTATGATGGCCATTTATGAATTTGCAGGAGATGGTTTACTGCCAGTACTTGTTGGAAGCCCTAACCTTGCTATCGGTTGAGAACTTAGACCTGCAGTTAGTAACATTTGGACATGCTGTTATCTCTTGTGTATTCCATCTCCTCAAGATTTCCACCAGTATAAGAGGGTTGTTTCTGCATATAAGTGAAGCCATCCAGGTATGCTTCACTTTATCAGCTATCAAATACTTTGGGTGCTTGTGAGGCGGTGGAAGATTTCATTTGGTGAAGTGATGCTTGATCAATTGTGATACTTCAGGAGGCAGTTTGCTACACATAGACATAGTTTTCTATTTTTTCTTCATGGTTTGTTTCTAGTGGATATAGCTGTATGGATATACTCTGCAGCTGTGCATTAGTCCAAAAAAAAAAAAAAAAAATACACTGGAAAACTGCAACTCTACTTTGGGTCCTATTTAATTGCCAGTGTAGATGTTGCTCATCAGGTTTCAAACTGATGGTATATTTTACGGTCTAGTATTTAAGCTGATGGTACTTCTCATGGGTGCCATGCTAAAGGCTCTGTTGAAACCCTAAGAAGCAAAATTCATCAATTATACACTATTTTCAATTGGCATATGTTCGTGTAATTTTGTGGAAAATTTGTTTTCTGCAATTCACTCTGCGTGGTATGAATTCATTGCTGCAATTGGATAACACCTAAGGATATCCCATTCTTATGCAAATTTGTTGTATGTTGTTCAGACTGCCTCTTGCTAAATGACCGTAAATAGAAATGATTTCTTCTTTCTTATGCTTTTCTTATTATCAGTGGCCATTGCAAAAGTTTGTTGAGAAGTTTGCCCATCTTATGTCTATGCTCCTCATCTCAGGAACAAACTGCTTGCTCGCCGGATTGTATTTGTCATCAGCCACAAGACTGGAAAACTGAGGAGCTCTGCTTGAATTCTCTCCAAGACTTGCATATTTGTGGATTGAGCGGTGCAGATCATGATTTTGCATTTGTGAAACGATTATTGGGATGGACACCAGTGCTCAAAACAGTTACTATAATTTTTGATCCTTTAGCCACTGTCGATGAAGAGCTTTGGAAGGAGCTACATGACCTCTCTAGGCCAGAGACTTGCATTAAGTTTTACCGATCCTGTGATGAGGATAAGGTACCAGAGGCTACGGGAGCTTAAAGGGATGTGTCTTGCTGAGTAGGAGCCATGGCTGTAGCATAGTAGGTATCCAACTGCTTTGCCTGTGCTCAAGTGTGGCCGTGACCAGTGTGCAGTCATGCAAGTATGATAAAACAAAGCTTCCCTATGATATGCACTAATTGCTACTTTGCTGGTGTGATTTGTTAGGTCTGTGATTGCATTTGCTAATTTGGCCTTAGTAATCAGGGATTGACTTCTGTTAAGTGCTTCAAGTGGATCTTATCGCGATTTCGTGAATTCTGGAGCTACCAGGCTACTCGTCTAGGATGTTTGTATGGATACTGTGTTGCACTGAAGAGTTGTTATTGGACTCCTGAATGAATGAAACATGATTTGTTTGTTTGTTACTAGCATAACAAGCTTATTCAATTGCTGAACTACTGCATTCAGTAATTGCTACGTTCTTGATGTGTGTGCGCCTTGTTTAGGCTGTGAATGCATTTACTAATTCTTCATCTGTAACGTTATCAGTGATTAGCCTCTGATTGAGAGCTAGACGGACATGTCTGTTTGCATTGTGTGGTGTGGATACTGCATTGCACTGAAGAGTGTTTTTTTTAGCAAAGCTGCACTGAAGAGTTCTACAACGTTGCACGGCCAGCCCCGAGCCCGTTGTGTTTGTGGGGAAAAAAAAAAACCGGATTCCCATTAAGATTGGCCTTATAAATTGGTACACATAAATTATTATAAAAAAGATCTTCAAAATAATACAATTGGGGTTAGGTTTTGCTTGTCTTGCACGTGGAACACGTTAGTGTAGATGGAATTTAAATTGGATACAAAAGAAAGTTTTTTTTTTCATCAATACGTTCAAATGTTACTCCCCGTAATTTGGAACGCTTTAATTTTTTTAGCTTATCCAACTACAATAATATGTCTAGATACATAACTAAATAGATGCTTCAAAAAAGTGAAAGCGAATTATAATTCGAAAGCGGAGGGAGTATATGATTTTAAAATAAATGTTTAATTTTTTTCCTCGCTTGACACATAATTTATTTTGGCTCGTTCGCAAGCTACAGCGCGCGTTGTGTGAAAATGCAAAACAGTTGAGATTATTTTTTCCAAAAAGGAAAATTTTGCACGTGTCTGGAAATCGTTGGCAAGCAACTCGCGTCGAATGGGATGAACGCTCGCTGAATGCTCACGTCGCGTCGCATAAATATAGAGTACGTACCCCTGTACCTTTTTTTGGAACACCATCCTCGCGTCAAAGGAGATCGAGGAAGAGGTGACGAGCTCGAGCTCCACACGAGCCGCGTAGCAGCGGTGTGGTCAGCGTTCCGCGTGGTTGGTCGCGGCCCGAGGCGAGCAATGGCGGTGGCGGAGTCTCTGTCCGTGCCCGTGTCCGGTTCCTTGGACCTCCGCGCGGCGGCGCCGTTCCTGGTTGCCGCGGTGGCCCTCTACTTCCTGGTGGAGCAGCTGTCGTACCACCGGAAAAGGGGCGGCTGCCGGGCCCGCCGCTCGTCGTGCCGTTCCTCGGCAGTTTGGTGCACATGATCCGCGACCCGGCGGCGTTCTGGGACACGCAGGCGGCGCGCGCCAAGCGGTCCGGCGTGGGCCTCGCCGCCGACTTCCTGGTGGGGCGGTTCTGTGTGTTCATCCGCGACACGGAGCTGTCCCACCGCGTGCTGGCTAACGTCCGGCCCGACGCGTTCCACTTCATCGGCCACCCCTTCGGCAAGAAGCTCTTCGGCGACCACAACCTCATCTACATGTTCGGCGACGACCACGGGGACCTGCGCCGGCGGATCGCGCCCAACTTCACCCCGCGCGCGCTGTCCACCTACGCCGCGCTTCAGCAGCGCGTCATCCTGGCGCACCTCCGCCGCTGGCTCGACGCCGCCGAGGGCGGCAGGGCGTTCCCCATCCGCGTGCCCTGCCGCGACATGAACCTGGAGACCTCGCTGGCGGTGTTCGCGGGGCGGTACCTCACCGGAGAGGATGCCCGGCGGCGGTTCGCGCGGGACTACAACCTGTTCAACGTCGGGCTCATGGCCCTGCCCGTGGACCTTCCCGGGTTCGCGTTCCGGCGCGCGAGGCAGGGCGTGGCGCGGCTGGTTGCCACGCTGGGCGAGTGCGCGCGGCAGAGCAAGGCGCGGATGCGCGCCGGCGGCGAGCCCGAGTGCCTGGTGGACTACTGGATGCAGGACACGCTGCGCGAGATGGACGAGGCGGCGGCGGCGGGGCGCCCGCCGCCCGCGCACACGGCCGACGAGGAGATCGGCGGGTTCCTGTTCGACTTCCTGTTCGCGGCGCAGGACGCGTCCACCTCGTCCCTCTGCTGGGCGGTGTCGGCGCTGGACTCCCACCCGGAGGTTCTCGCCCGCGTGCGCGCCGAGGTGTCGGCCGTCTGGTCCCCGGACTCCGGCGAGCCGATGACGGCGGAGATGGTCCAGGGGATGCGGTACACCCAGGCGGTGGCGCGCGAGGTGATCCGGTACCGCCCGCCGGCGACGATGGTGCCGCACATCGCCTGCGAGCCGTTCCAGCTGACGGAGTGGTACACGGTGCCCAAGGGCGCCATGGTGTTCCCGTCCTTGTACGAGTCGTCGTTCCAGGGGTTCACGGAGGCGGAGGCGTTCGACCCGGAGCGCTTCTTCTCGGAGAGCCGGCGGGAGGACGTGGCGTACAAGCGCAACTTCCTGGCCTTCGGCGCCGGCGCGCACCAGTGCGTGGGGCAGCGGTACGCGCTCAACCACCTCGTCCTGTTCATGGCGCTCTTCGTGACGGTGGTGGACTTCCGGCGGGAGAGGACGCCGGGGTGCGACGACCCGGTGTACATGCCCACCATCGTGCCCAAGGACGGCTGCGCCATGTACCTCAAGCAGCGCTGCGCCAAGTTCCCATCTTTCTGAAGAATTCTGAGCTGGTTGTGGTACGTGCCTGCCTAGCTGCCTCTAGGGCTGCTCCAGTGTCAGGCCACGTAAGCTATCGATCTGCTCCCTCCGTCCCTTTATACGTGTCGTCCGGGAAGCGTATCTCGTGAGGGAAATACGGTTTTATAGAGACAAACATTTAGGGACAGAGGGAGTAGTCCTCAGTGACTGTGAACGAACCCAGCATGCTCCAGTGTTAGCTTCACTTCTCTCTTCAACGAACAATTACCTCAAAAATGAAAGAGAGACAAGAGCACATATTACGTGGTGGCTCGGTCGCTTGTGCATGCACAAAATCAATTAATATTCTATTCCCTCGCGTCAAACCAAATACCCCATTCGTCCACTAAAATATGCGATTTTTGAGGTGTCAAACGGTTCGCATTTTAAAGTGTTAGCATTCTCGATAAAAATAAATACCACTGAATTAATTATAGAATATATTTTTATAATAAACTTATTTAGAGACATAAATGTTAATACTATTCACTCTAACCTTAGTCAAAGGTGAACCAATTCAACCGGCATTATATCGATCCCATAATTGCATGTTTTTATGGACGTAGGAAGTACTTGCGTTGAAACGAGGAATCTTTTGCTATGGTTCGGTTGCTCCATCATGTGAATCGAACTTTTATTGTTTTTTCTTTCCCCTCGGTTTACTCCTCTGGTACAGACTTGCTCTAGTGGCCTTCTTATCATGTTGCTCCTATGGTCCTAACTCTGCCTACCGCTCTCTCTCGGTTCTGCGGCCGCTTCTTACCTACCGCCATCCTCACATCCTTTGCATTTCTTGGTGTCGGCATAGCCAGGGAAGGTCGTGTTCGTCACCTAGCCGTGGTGCTTTGCTTTATTGCCTGTGTTAGAAAAATAATGCTAAAAAGATCGAACACGAGATATAATATTTTTACGTGGAAAACCCTTGCGTGAAAAAGCCATGGGCCCAACTAGTGATCTTCTCTATGTGATCTTCACTATATGGAGAGAGTTTACGAAACACGGGGAATACAATGAGTCATCTCAACTCTTCCTAATACATAAACAAATTTGTTGATAATATAACCAAACCACGGGCCCTCTAGGCGTCCTTGCAAGACTCACGTTAGAATTCGGATCATACTCCAACAACTTGATGTTGGTGGTGTTTCACACACTACTACAATGAGCAACTCTAGGGGCGGCCGGTGATGGACTCTAGGGGCGGTTTTCCCGCCGCCCCCCTAAACAAGCGCTCCTAATGTGGTTTCACATTAGGGGCGGTTATCTTAGCCGCCCCTAATGAGGCCACATCGGGGGCGGCTTTGTGTACCAACCGGCCCCTAATGTGAATCCCAGATTTCACATTTTCAAAATTTAAAAAAAAATAACAAAAGATTTTTTTAATTTGTGCAGACCCCACCGGCCAACCACCCACATCCCCTACACATGGTGATCTTTTCGGGCTTTTTGCAAATGTTGCGGTTGCCAAGATTCGAACCCGCGACCTCGAGGTCACGCTACGCGACCCTCCCCCCTCGTAACACCCGTGTTTTTGCATCATTTTAAAATTCACTAAAAATTTGAACTTTTTGAAATAAACTAAAACTTGACTTACTTTCCGCAAAACCAAACCCCTGTTTTCGAAAACCCTGCATTCAAAATCCATCATATAGGAATTAGGTCCCCTTTGTTGCTTGCTTGCAGAGCTTATGGTGGCCAAGGTATGTATACTCGATCTAGACCTTGAATTATGGAAGTATTTATGCATGAGCATGGTTTACATTTTTCTCGAAATAATCCACAAACCCTAGACTACATGAGTAGGGAGATATATATTCCAAACATCTCTAAATGAATCCCTGGAATATATACATGCTCCTGACAAAGTGTAGACCCTAGGAAATAAAAGGAAAATATTAGGGGCAAGTATATCAATATATGTATCTATATGTGTGTCCCTCCCAAACAAGTATATGCGTTAGAGCTTAATGACAAATCCAAAGAATGCATATACTTGAATAAATACAAAGTAGGAGGAATATGCATACATATGGGTACAAGAATACCTAGGGATGAGAAAGGAGAATAAATAAGGGAAATACAAAAACATGTGTACTAATATGTATTTCTCCCAAACAAGTATATATAATTGTTAGTGCTCACTCCAGGACTCTAACAATATATATTTACTTGAATAAAAATGATGGGAGAGAAATACATCAAGCATACATGGAAATGGGAAGAGAAAGGAAAATAGAGAAAGAAAAGAGAAAAAGAAAGAAAGCTCGTGGGCTCCTTTACCAAATTCGCCCAAAGAAGAAATCTCTCTTCCCTCCTTCTTTACTCGCGACACCCGAAGCGGGCCGGCCCAGCAGCCGATCAGGCGGGCGAGCCCGTAAGCCAGACCAGGCCCAGCTCCCTTCCTTCCCTCCCTCACCGACAATTGAATCCCGCCGCCGCCGTCGTCTTCCTCCTTCGAACCACGCGGACGGCGGACAACGAGGCCCCCATGACACGCCGCACCCCGCCGCTCACTCGGACGACGACGAGGAGAGACGACCACCGCCGAAAGACACCGCCGCATCCCCCACCGAAGCCGTCACATCAGCGGCACCCACCCGTCTACGCTGCGAACAGCGACCATGCCGGCGCTCCCGCGGCGCGGGCGCGACGGGACAACCGCCAACTCATCGGGAGGCCACGCGGCGCGAAGCTCGGCGTCGTTCACCTCCCGGTGCTCACACCCACGGGAGAAGGGGGTCAACGGGAACAGCCGCGCGCACAAATCGTTGCCACCACGACGGCGCACAACCAGGCCGCTCACCGGGCGTTCAACCGCAATCGAGCCGGCGAGGCGGCTAACGGACAAGGCCAACACCTCGCGTGGGCGCGACGCCACCCAGACCAGGCGGCAACCGGCCGGATTCCCGCGCACCATGGCGACCTTCAACACCCACAAGGACACCGCGGACGGCTCGAGCGCCAACGCGCCCGGCGATGAGACGCCTCGACCGACCCGCCCGCGAGGAACACGCGCGATACGACGCGCCCGGCCAGCCGGGCACACTTTGTCACGAGGTCGCCGCTCGCACGCCAGGGTGATCGCCGGAAAAGATCGGGCGACGGGCGGAAAATATCGCCGCCGGGGGAGCACCTCATGGCCGCCTATAAATAGGCCCGACCCGAGCTCAATCGGCAGCGCCACCCACTCCCCGAGCCGCCCGCCCTCCTAGAACGCGTGGTGCTCACCCTCTACTTTCCTCCCCTCTCTCCCTCACGGAGTTATCAGGATTTCCCCCAATCCGGGAGTCCGCCGCCATCGCCGCCATTTCCCTTCGTTCCCACCCTCGAATGCGTCTTGGTCCAATTGGAGGACGAGGTGAGTTCTCCGAGTACCTCCGCTATCGATTCCAGCTGACCATGCCTCCTTTCCCTTCCTGTGTTGCCCTACCGCCGGAGCGCCGCCGTCGGAGGCCGCCTGCGACGCCGCTGCCATGGGGACAGAACCCCTCCGCCGCCACGACACCCGCCATTGGGTCAGGGGCAAGGATGGGGACCCTAACACCCAACACGGCGAGCCATGGGCCAACGCCGGCCGACGACGGCGAAGTCCGGCGAGCGCCCGCGGCGGCGCGGTCAACGGAAGACGCCAACTCCCGCCGGCCGCCGCCGCGGACGCCGCCGCCACGCCGTTTCCCCCCTCGCTACGGGCCCCCGAATCAACGGAACGCCACGCGCCGCCCTCGCCCTCGCCCACATAAGCCGTGGCCCCACGCGCCACGCCGATGAGATGACCCACGTGGCGCCACGAAAGACGACCAGGACCCACGTGTCATCCGCACGTAGAGAAAGGGAATAGTCCGGGTACACTATCAGAATTGCTAGGTACACCCAATTAGTGTACACAGAAGCTAGAAACCCTATTTCCCATATCGAAAAAATTCCCAAAAATTTGTAAATTCATGATTTGATTTATAGAATTTTATCATGTAATTAGTTCTGAATTTATTACATGATAAAATTATATTACAATATTACCCCAATTAATAAATTAGGGATTAATATTATAAATTCCATAACTCATGCATTTTAATCCCGCTTTCGCGTGAAACGACTTCCATAATTTATCTAAATTCTAGATCTATGCAACTAACCTATTACCACCATAATGTTCTATGCTTGTCTTGTGTGCTATAGTTCAAGCTAGGTTTTATCGCCAGACGCGAGGTAGTTTCGACGATCGGATTAGAGGTTTCTCCCGAGTACGTTAGAGACGTTCGACGCCGCGTGCGATCAAGAAGAACATCCCGAGGCAAGTCCTTACCCCCCCTAATCATGACCTTAATAATGTGATGATATAACGATGATGATGATGATAATTGGATTAGTATATAGTGGTATGAGCCCGATAACGTAGCTAGGGAGCTAAGCCGGATGACGTAATCATCCACGTTATCTACGCTCATACGTTGTAATCAAGTATAACATAAGATCGCCTAATGAACCCTAACCAACAAAAGAGGTGGGTGATAGTAATTCATTGTGAGATGGGTTACTACGGGAATTGCCGTGAGGGGATTCCTCGCGGGAGAGAGATACTCGCCTCCCTAAGGACCCTCGCTTCATAGACCTTCTACCTAGTGCGATATTTCGCATAGCCCCACACGCCATATATGGGACGGCTTGATTCACACCCCGTTGGGTTGAGGTATAATTGGGAGCCAAGGTGGCCGGAGTAGGCAAAATCGACCTATTAGGAGCGGGGCGTGGGGAGAGTGGCCCCATGGTCCGGTTGGCGTGGATGCTGAGTGATCTTCCACGTGAGGTGTTTGGGCGCAGTGGCGCAGTGCTAGGTGCACATATTTATGATTATTAATTGAGTTTAGGGTCGACAGTATAGGTTTGGTAATAAGGTATTACCTCAGAAAGCCGTGGGTGATTTGGTATCACCATATTGTCTAGATGATGCGTCATCCTTCCAACCCCGAGAAGTCATGGTGAAGATTATACCAATATACCTAGAGTAGCACTCAAGCGGGTACGGATCTCGTTAGGCCTGTTGGAACCAAACCGAAGGGGAAGATCAGTGCCTATCGTGTGGGGAAATTTGTACAACCTCTGCAGAGTTATATAAATCTATTCGAATAGCCACGTCCTTGGAATGGGCGAATGCTAGGAAAGAACATCTATGATTAGAAATAACTAACGTTTGTGATGTGAAGGTGATGACCAGATGAGATAACTTCGGGAACTAGCGAGAGCAGTTTTAGAAACTCGCTAGGGCCCAAAACCCTTAATTTACCAAACCACCCCTGGTTTTGGACTTGCTTTGAGCACGCCCGTACTCACCCCTCTTTTTTACGTATATCGGCACATCCGAAGGTAAGATCGTTGTCAAGGTAGACGATCGATGTTCGTAGGAGTTTGCGAGACGCTTGCTTAGGAGGAAGATGTAGTTGCTAAGGGTTTCGTCCGTGCTCAAGTTGCCTGTGGAGTATGAGGCAACAAATATAGTTAATCCACCGCGCTTCGGTTGGCTAACTCGATAAAACCTTCGCCACCGTAAGACTTTCTAATCCTATATTATTAAAGCTCGGATTTTTATTACATCTGTATACCATTATCTAACACTAATGACCGTATTTGTGCGTGATCCTGGCGCAAATACGAGAGGTTAACGACCCGTTAAAAGTGGGGCGTGACACCTCCAATCGCGCTACACACTTGTATGTGTCCATATCCCATTCCGCGTCCTCGTATATTATACAAATCCGAGTGTAAATTGACTATTTGAGGCCCTAAACGGATTCGAACTAAAAGTGGTCAACTACAAAGTTTCATAACTTTTCGAGATCTACATTTCATATTTAGGAAGTTTTTCCATCCGAGGTCGTTTTACGAAATTTGAATTTCAAATTTGAGACATTTGAACACAACTTTTGCATGACTAGATGATTTCGAACTAAAAAGTGGTCAACTACAAAGTTTCATAACTTTTGAGATCTACATTTCATATTTAGGAAGTTTTTCCATCCGAGGTCGTTTACTGAAATTTGAATTTTAAATTTGAGATATTTGAACACGCTTTTGCATGACTAGATGATTTCGAACTAAAAAGTGGTCAACTACAAAGTTTCATAACTTTTCGAGATCTACATTTCATATTTAGGAAGTTTTTCCATCCGAGGTTGTTTACTTAAATTTGAATTTCAAATTTGAGACATTTGAACACGACTTTTTGCATGACTAGATGATTTCGAACTAAAAAGTGGTCAACTATAAAGTTTCATAACTTTTTGAGATCTACATTTCATATATATGAATTTTTACCTTCCGAGGTCGTTTATTTAAATTTGAATTTCAAATTTGAGACATTTGAACACAACTTTTTGCATGACTAGATGATTTCGAACTAAAAAGTGGTCAACTACAAAGTTTCATAACTTTTCGAGATCTCTATTTCATATTTAGAAGTTTTTTCATCCGAGATCGTTTTACGAAATTTTAATTTTTAGTGCCTCATTTTGAAATTCGGCAACCCACCGTAGGGGCGCCTCAATATAGAGCCGCCCCTATTGTGAACCATAGTAGGGGCGGCCGGTGATTGAACCGCCCCTCGATAACAGTAGGACAGGGGCTGCCGATACACGAGCCGCCCCTAATGTGTCGTCGTCGGGGGGGCGGTTTGTCAACGGCCAAGGATTTTCGCATACATTAGGGGCGGCTCAAAGTATGAGCCGCCCCTAATAAAAAAATGGCGCGCTCCCCTTAGTTGCCTTTTGTAGTAGTGACAAAAAAAAAACTTGGTAATGATGGTGTTTTTTTTTTTTTTTTTCGAGTGACCTTAGCTCATACTTGTATTGGTGGTGTGTTTGTTAGATTTTGTAGGTTGTGGTGTTGGCTTGTTGCTCGTGTCTTGTTTTCAGGCCGCATGGACCATGCATGGCCGGTGCAGGCCGGCATATGGACCATGCATGGCCGGCCGCATGCATGATATCCCAGCAACACAACGAGAGCGTTAGGGAATAATAGCATAGCATGAATGAACAACTGTGCGTACAGTTGTGGGGTGGGGTTGGTACAAGTACACCGCATGTGTGGTGGTGTGGCGATGCTGTATTTTGGATGTCTCCGAAGAGACGTGTGGTGCTGTATTGTGACCAGTGCGTTGTGCGCGTGCTTAAATCTGCTCGTGTCTGCAATGAAAAGGAACAATGAACAGCCACGACGATTTGTTTGATCATTTTGTGTTCATGGCGCTCTTCGTGTCTAGAGGAGAGGCCCGGGTGCGACGACCCGGTGTACATGCTCGCCATCGTGCCCAAGGACGGCTGTGCCGTACGTGTACTTGAAGGCTCAAGCAGCGCTGCGCCAAGTTCACATCTTTCTGAAGAATTCTGGGCTGGTTTGGTGCCTGCCTGCCTCGCTAGCTAGGGGTTGCTCCATTGTCGTGTCGCACCCAACTGCAGCTGTGAGGCCACGCAAGCGTTACAATCTACTATGAACGTGGTGAGCAAAAAGTTACAATCTACTATCAACGTGGTGAGCAAAAAGTTACAATCTACTCTCAAACAAATTCAAGGGGTCATCACATATTTCTAGAAGTATAAAGAAGATGGCTTCGCTACTAGTATTGTGATTGCAAAATCCATTGCATCTAGTATGGGCATAGAGACAAAATTTCCTACAAACATCAAGCTAAAAGAAAAAAGCATTTTGAAGAAGATGATGAAAATAAAGAATTACAACGTTCAACTATTGAATCCTTTAAATATGAGTATTTCCTAGTTATTTGTTGATACTACAATTGGTTCATTGACTTAGTCGATTTGAGAAGCTAAAGGAATTTGAGGAAATATTTGGTTTCTTATTCAACTCAGAAAATCTGGAATCCTTGGATGAGAATGATCTACGAAAGTGCTGCACTACCTTTTTTTAAAAAAATTCTCATGACAAGTCTGTTGTAGAGTTGGATGATTTTTTCTCTGAACTAAAAGTGTGTTGTGAAGTTCTTTGCCAGAAGAATGGAACTTTCACTGTTTTTACACTGGAGTTGCTCTAGAGTGGCCTTCTTATCCCCTTGCTCTTGCCTCTGCCAGCCATTCTCCCGGTTCCGCTGCCGCTTCTTGCCGCCCGCCGCCCTCCCTCACCGCCTCCCTCAACACCACATTTTTCTTTTGCCTTTCTCAGAAGGGGCACGGGACAGTCAGGTCCATCTCCTCACTGTGGTGCTTTGCTTCATTGTTTGTGTTAGCAAATGATGAGAATAAAGATCAAACACGAGACACGAGACTTTTTACATGGAAGATCCTTGTAGGAAAAAAACCATAGGCGCCAGCCAACAATCACTACCGAATCTGCCGCTTTCCTGTGGGGGAATGTTTTCCCGTCAGCCCCTCACGGAAAGACGCCCCCTTTTCCGTGAGCATGACGGGACGCTCACGGGAAAGTAAACATGCACGGAAACACCCTTTCCTGTGAGGTCCAGCTCACGGAAAGCGCCCCCCCTCCCGTGAGGCTCACGGAAAGGGAATCGCCGTGGGCCGTTCCCGCTCTGTCCCCCTCCGTCCCCTTTCCCGTGAGTCCGCCGTGTAGCTCACGGGAAAGCCTTCCCGTGAGCCGGCTTTCCGTGAGCTATGCTAGGCCTCTGGCAAAGGGACCCCCTTTCCCGTGGGGAGAAGGGCCTTTCCGTGAGTAACCCACTCACGGGAAATCGACAAAAAATCTGGTAGTGAATCATCACCATGTGGAGAGAGTTCACAAAATGTAAGGAATATACAATGCGTTTATAGAACAGACTGATTGCAGTCAAATACACAAACAAATCCACTAGTAATATAACCCGAACCTCAGACCCTTAAAACGTCCCTGTATAGTAAGATTTACGGTTGAATTCAGATCATACTCCAACATCTTTGTGTCGGTGGTGTGATGTATGGATTTGTAGGTTGTGTTGTTGTCTTGCTCGTGTCCTGTTTTCAGGCCGGCATGGTCCATTCAATTATTTTGTTGCCAAATTGGGTTGGTTTTGGGTGGTTTGCATCTCACTATCACTGGCCGGCCGCATACAGGAGCTGCGGCTGTGGATTGAGCAGCTCGGCCAGTTCATGCATGGTCCATGGAACCCAACAAGGAGAGCGTTAGGGAATATTAATAGTAGTAGCATGACATGAATGAACACATGCAACACTGTTGTACAACTAAGTGGGATGGTGTCCGCATGTGTGGTGCTGTACGTATTGTCACCGGTGCGTTGTGCGTGTGGCTGAAAAGGAACAAAGAATAGCCACGATTGGTTTCATCATTTTGTGATGCTGTTTCATTCTTCTAAGATTTCATGAGTATGGAAATGAGTCGGAAGGATACTACTAGCTAGTAGGGTGGTCACGGTAGAATAAATCTTGTTGCTTGTCTTCCCTATGTGTGCCTTCTTAGGGCAACGACAGTACGGATATGACACTGTGCCAATGTCCCTAATTGGCTAAATAATTCGGTGGACCTATGTGGGTTGCACTCAGCTGTGCTCTGTCCTCAAGGGCGACTATGCACCTACTCCTACATCCTCCCATGTATAGGTGGAAGTTAGATGTCCATGGATATCCAATGGATACTATCTAGTTCAAAACGATGAACTATAAGATTTCATTTCCCCCCTCCACCAAAATTTTAATTCCTAATTCATTTGTTAAATTTCATGGATGTCTAACTTCTGCTCTACCTTCCACCTCTAGTTCCATGGTTGCAGTACGTGGCGGAGCCCTCGAGGTGAGACAAAGAGACTGTTAAGCTTCACAAAACAACAGGTATGTCTGGTTCAACCAGCTCAATGACGGGTGTCTACCCTTGGTTTGAAGTTTGAATTCTTAGTGTCGTCCGCCGTGCAGCTTTTGCTGTTTGACAATTTGCAACGCAAGACGTTGATGAAATTTTAGCCTTTTCAAAAACAAGAATTCATGCACTACTACTGAATCGCACATCACCACCGGCGCATTCCAGATGTGGTCCAATGGCGACCTTTCACTATTGGTTCTTGGCTCTGAAAACCGGAAAATGATTGTGGGTGTCGACAAACCAACATTGATGACAATTGTCATTGCCGGTTTGTGTCTCTAGCCGGTAGTGGCTGGACAGGCACCTATCAATGCCGGTTCAAGCCAGGAACCGACAGTAATGCGGTGCGATTTGTGTCAGCACCTGGCTTGAACCGATGTGATAAGCCGATATCACAAAATGGCTACAACTATCCTCTGCTTCCTACTCTCTTCCGTCCTGAGAATAGAGGCGCGCGTTTGGCCCCTTCCCTCCATTATTGTTGCGGCTGCTCTTCACCATGAGCAAGCGCTTCGATTTTGAAGAATTGCTTATTGATCTTTTTGCCTTAAGGTTAGTGACAAGCAGCCACTCCTTTGATCTTGTTGCTTAACCACCTTCATTTTGATGGCTACATTACTTGATTCTCGTTCTTGTTCTTTCTACATTCTATAGCCGCGAGCTCCAATTGGACTTTGTGCAAGCAATTTATGGAGAATCCATCATATCCAAAAGGTTTGTCTCTATATATCATCAACATATTTGAATTCGTAGCTAATTACATGGTTTGGTCACGATGATCGCTAGTATGTGATATTATAATTAGTTCTCGTTAGGAGTATAGTATAGTTTTTACAATTTTGACAAGAAAAAATATGTTGCATGGTTGCAGTGGTGTCTACCCGTGGTTACAAGCTAGTTCGAATTCCTAGTCTTCGTGCTGCTTGCTGTTTGACAATTTGCTAAGCACGACATGGGTGAAATTTCAGCCCGTTTCAAGACAGGAATTCACGATTAAACTATTTGAGCATTCGTGTAGTACTTTTGAGATGTTCTATGGTATATTTTGTGTTGTTCATAAGATGTTTTATGTTTTTTTATTTTTATGCGTTGTTTCATATTATACTATATTTTTTTCCATTCCACTTCTATTTTACTTTTTGAAATTTTCTAACAAGAAACATAGCATGAAAAATATAATACTAGTCCATAGCGCCGAGATCTGGCCGCCCGCAAGTTTTTATATTGGCAGTTTGCGCCTGCAACCAAATCTATATATTGGCAGTTAACAAAGGAACATTTTTTTTCTTCTTCCAGCAATTATAAGTATAGGGTACCTTTTTGAGGACTCCCTATTTGTCCTTATTAAAGATTCATGGCACTACCAATAAATGAAAATATGTCCATGTAAAATGATAAAGCCTATATAGGCAATAAGAAGAGCATCCATCGAATTATAACCGCATATATATTAATCTGAAAATGTGTCATCCAAAGCATTCCCTATTCTTCCTTTTTACTAAAGATCCTCCTCGTTAAACCTCTAACCAATTTATTCAAGCAATAACAAGAGAACAGTCTTCTTCTTCTCATATATTATATACTTTTTTTATGCAATTTTAGCTTCCTCTAGATTTACGGAAAAATCTTTGAACCCTCCCATTCCACTGACTGCTTACGGAAACCAAAACATTAGTACCTGCCATCAAAGAATTAGATGATTCAGTGCAAAAAACTACATGGTTCATCAATGATAATTAGATGCTAAACTAAAAATCATCATTCTCTATGAAGCATAAAAAAATCATAACGGTATTGTGAAAACAAATAAGATCAGACCAAAAGAATGGTTAGTTTTTCAGATTAATAGGATAAGACAACAATAGGGGAGAAAATTGAGAAAAAAAAATCTAGACAGATCAGACCAACTGGTGGCGTACCTGCCAAGATTGGAAGAAGGCTGACCTCGCCAGAGCCCCCTGCTCCTCCGTCTTGGTGCTCCACAACACCGTTGCCGTCATCGTCGTGGCCTCGCACGCTGATCTGGGACGGCGGGTCGACGCACATCTGCCGCATTCTTGTTGTAGTGGCGCCTCCACTCCCGTTACCGCCGCCGATGCCGAGGGGGCCTCGGCTCCTCTGGCAGGCAGCAGCGACGGCGATGACCCAGCCGTGGAGCCGCCGCCCGCCGCACCATATGCCGGCCCGGCGTCGCCGGAGCGACCGCCGGCGAGCTGAGGCCGGACCCCTGCCCCCTTTCTTTTCTGCCGCCACCACTGCTAATGCTGAGAGTTCTTAGCTTCACCAGAAAAAGAAAATGCGAGGGCGAGAGAGACATAGGTGAGGAGAGATGGCGGTCGACCTGGCCGGGTCGCCGTCTTTCCGCTTTTGCTTCGAGAGAGGAAGGGAGGGAGGGGCTGCCGCGCCGAGCCCCCGCCCGTGCCACCGCTCGAGAGATGACAAGATATACGACGCCCGCAATAAACAAAAAAAGTAACATGAATTCAATTTACAGCACCAAACGAGCGGCGAAGCGGTGACAAGCTTAATACTTTCATTTCAATTATGGCCAAACTATATGAAGAAAATGATAGGAAATATTATCCGAAGTAACCATGTAAAGAAGAGCAGCTGTCACATGGGTAGCCGTGATAGCTTGCATATTCAACATATCATAGAAAAACACGATCAGTAAATGGCTGGAAGCCGAACATTCAATTTCTGATGAATAGCAGCTCTAGGCCTGGTACGTAAGCATCACCTGCGTTTATGTATCTCTGAGTGAAGGGCACACAAACCAAATCCATGGTACGCTCAACCGATGGCCCTAGAGTATAAAAGATAACAAAGAAGCATAGAAACAATCAATGACAGGGCATTATTAGGAATGACTAAAGAAACAATAAGAGTTTAAAAACAGAAACAAATGAAGCATGATAGCGCGTACTACTTGCCACGGTCGTATTGCTTAGGATGCTACCTAAAAAAAGAACTGTACTCAAAGAAGTTTAGTTGTTTGCTTAGGATGCTAGCTCGGTGTTGCGAGGAAGAGTCCAAGACGATTCACGGGGTTGGCACCATCGATCCTCAGATTCAGGTCCGGGTTGGCACCACCGATCCCGAATATGTAAGTTGAGAACACAAGAATCGTTACGATGAAGGTAGTATAGTATGCTTTTTTTCCAAACAAAGGCCACAGAATAAACAAACGGCCCAAATTATATAACACATTGCAGGGCGGTTTAGATATCATTACATGATACAATGACACATTGTGGTAATCCAAGCACCATCTAAATATTTCGGGAGGTAAAGAGACGATTAGGCGCTAGGTGTGATCCATAATTATACATAAAAAGTGTCAGGGACAATTTGGTAAGGACGGATGGTTTGGGAGGCAACTTAGTACAATATATTGGACAAGATAAAACACATAGTTCATGTCTAGATAGAAGACTAAAGGAGTGGCCGATGGCTTCGCGGTTGCAGCCATCCATTTTCTTTGAACATGTGATGCTCGATGGATCTCGATGGCCTAGAGGTGCAAGCTCGATCGACCGCAAGCTATCGGTGTGTAGACAATCGGCAATAGCATGCATAGGTGACAGATATATGACGTTCGAAACAAACAAGAACCCAATTTACGGTACTAAATGGTCCAAATCAGCAGAAGCAACTGACAAGCTTAATATTTTCATCTGAATCATGGCCAAACTATAAATCTGGGAAACATGGACGGCTGAATGCTAAGCTAAACAGAGAGCTATAATCTTCCATCTATAACCATGAATATCTTATTTGTCTTTGCTTTGTATGAACTAAAAGCTTACATTATGTGGGACCAAGCGAACAAAGCAAGAAAACAGCTCACCTAAAGCAAAAATGCAATCAACAGCTCACATGCGTCTATATATTCCTAAGTGAAGCGCACAAAACCAAATCCATGGTATGCTCAACCGATGGCCCTAGAGTAAAAAAGATATCAAAGAAGCATAGAAGCAATCAATGGCAGCCATTATCGGGAATGACCAAAGAAACAAATAAGAGTATAGAACAGAAGCAAATCAAGCATCATAGCACATACTACCTGCCACAGCTAATTTCTTTGGAACCTCTAGCTCTAGACACTGAATATCGCCCAGCAATGACCACCACCAACACCACCTGCAAAGAGCAACAAAACAATTTTCAGCTCTGAAACATACTTCAGTTCGACTGAGGTAGAAACTGAAAAAGAACTATACCCAAAGAAGATTAGTTGCTCGCTGAAGGAGCTACCCGAGTGTCGCCGAAGAGTTCACCGGATCTGCCGACCAGATCACACCTGAATAAGCGTAGAAAACCAACATCAATGATAAGCGCCCCTGCTCGAAGAGGAATGTGTTTTTCGAAAAGTGATAGGACCATCCCTCTATTGTTTGGGCATGTCTAAGGGGTAGCAACTATAGGCAAGTAACTTATGAAGAATAGCAGGAACCTGATTACCGTCTATAATATGCATGTAACGGCATCCTCAAGCCACCTGTGACGGTGATCCAATGCCCCAACTGAAATTATCGGCAAGCCGCTAGCATGGAAAAGCTAACCCTTTCATGAACCCCACAATATTAGCAAGGCAAAACTGATATCCAAAGCAAGTTGAATGGTTGAAGTTGCAGCACAAATTGGATTGAACAAACATGACGGTTTGAAGGCAAAAACAGCTTTAGTTGTAAAATAAAAAGTACAGAGATGCTGGGCCAAGATTTTTTATAGGAAAAAATAAAATAAAATCCAGGCGTACCTGGTTGAAAACAGCTTTGCTTTCGCCGTCCTCACCGCTCGTGGCACATGCTTTGCTTTTCGTCTATATCCGTCATGGTGATGCCCGGACGTTGCACTTGGAATCGAACATATCTCGCACGGAGGGAAGGAGGCGGCGGGGGCGAGGACTCACACGTGGACGACGAAGCCGACATCAAGGTGCTGCGGCGAGATGCCACCGTGCCGATCCGTGGGGGGAACGAACGGATCCGCCATGGAGGCCGGGCGCGCCGAGGCCGGCCCGGCGGCGCGACAAAGATGCACCGCGCGCCGCCGCGCGAACGGCGGGGCGACCTGCCATCGTGCGCCTTCAGACCGCCTCGAGCCACACCACGCCCCACCGTAGGCACCGACGGCCGCGCGCCCACGAGCGGCGGGCGCCGGCGGCGTCGCGTGCGGTAGCGGCGCGCGGCGCACATACACGGCGGTGACCCGCACCATCGCCAGGACACGCTCGCCCCTTAAGCTCCTAGAGCCGATTTTGGAGGCCCCAAATCAACCCGGCAAAGAACGATAAGCCGCAGACGCGATAAGCCGCAAGGCATCGACACTCGATTTCGGCACCGGCAAGCTAAAGAGGAGGATCGGGGAGAGACCGCACCATCAGGCGGCGCGCGCGCCTCGTAGCGCCGCCACCGCCCGCACCACCGCGCGGGGGGAGGGTGCTCGCGCCAACGCCGCGGCGCCGCCGGCGCCGCCCGCCGCACGGCCTCCCTCGCCCAGGGCTGCAACGCGCGCCCGGGGCGTGGTGCTGCACCGGTGGTGGCCGCCGCCGCACCGCCACGCCTAGGGCTCGCGCCGCCCGCGCCGCCGCCGCCACGAGGAGGGGAGAGGGAGAGGGAGAGGGAGAGAGAGATAGAGAGAGAGAGAGAGAGAGAGAGAGAGTGCCGAGGGGCTGCGCCGCCGCCACGAGAAGGGAGAGTAAGGAGGCGCGGATGCGGACGCGAGAGTTAGGGTTGGAGCCGATATATATTTGGCGTCAAGGAGACAGCGGGACCGTCGATTTCCAAATCCGACGAGCCACAAAGATTTCCGTCGACGCGTGTACACGCTCGTCGGGTTGTGGCCTGCTATTCTCATCTCTCTACATTGGGCCACCGAAACCGAACGGCCTATAGCAAAGAGCTATAGCCGCCGCCAAAAACGGAGTCTTTTTTTCCGTGATTAACTGCTAAAAACGGAGTCGATTGACCTCTAAGCCGACAATTTCAACAACCTGCAGCACTTGTTATGCCGGAGGGGATACCAAGAGATAGTGAGTAGGCCGGTTTCAGCTGTTATGGATGTCGGGATGTACCATCTTGAGCCAAGGGCTAATATAAATGTCCACTTGCAAAAATAGTAGTGAGTAAATGGTACATTCCCAGTTTTGCCAGTGCTCCGACTTCAACTCCGCAATGGCCTCTGTTTCTTCTTTCTTGGCAGGTTTCATCAGAAAGCGCTTCAGGTGCCATCGGAGAGGGTCTGGCGGCTCACCGCCTCGGATCCTCCTCTATAGAGGCCACTTGCAATTGTTGCTGGTGCGCCACTACCCCCACTACAAGCAATATCAATGTCAACATTTGGAAGAAAAGAACCTATCACCGATAATCTTGACTTTCTAAAGTTCCGCTAGATGTAACACTTTGAGATGAAGTGTCACACCCCAGGCGATGGGGCCTAGAGGGGCCGGCCCGAGAGGCCCGCGCCATCGGGGGCGCCCCTGGGCCGTGCACGCGCGGCCTCCCGCCACCGCCACCCTTCCGCGAATTTTTCGGAAATTAAAGTAAGAGTTCGGTTAGGATAATTTAGAACTTTTTTTGGTGTGAAGTAGTTATTTCCAATCTATAAGGAAGTATCTTATTAGGATAATAATAAGGATTTGCTTATAAAAGGTATTCCAATTCTATAAGGAAACTTTTAGAGATTGCTTGAGATACAAGTCCCATAGGAGGACTATATAAGTAAGGGGTCTCAGTAATCTCTCAAGGACAAGCAATAAAGAAATATTTTGCCCGCCCTAGCTCTTCCACCGCCGCCGCCCCCGCGCCCGCCCAAGACACACCGCATTCTTTGCCGCGCCACCACCGTTGGTGTCTTTGGCCGGTGTCGCCCCCCACCACGTCCTGCCGCGGCCGTGACATGAAGGCCTTGTACTCATTGGTCCTACATAGAGCCAAGTGAAAATTGCTGAATCGTAAGAAAGACTCTTTGCAACTTATTAGTACTAAAGAGACCCCAAATAGCCAATCTTCATCACTGGCAAAAGCAATAATTAAAATATGAAATACCGACCGCTAGTTCTCGTGGTGGAGGCGGCTCTAAAAGGTAGCGCATGCTCTTGGTCTTGGGCTTGCTCCCTTGCTCTTCGTTCCGGGAGTGGCTCTAGAATTTAGTACAATGTACAGTCGGAGCCGAGGGGGCCGGGCAGGGCCGCGCCCCCCCCCCTAACACCGCACAACCAAAAAACATAGGGTTTATTGGTCTCACACCACTAATATTTTTCTCGTTTTTGATCCACACCACCGAAATTTACCTAATAGGTTACATACCACTGAAATTTTCCATCTATTTGAGATACGCCATTGTGTACACTTTTTGGAGCATTGGCCCCACCGTCGTGCATGTATTTGAGTATTGCCCATCCCCGCCTCTCTCAGCCCGGTGAAGGACGCGGTTCCCTTCTTTCCCCATCGTGGCGCGAGCGGCGGCGAGTTGGCCGAGCAAGGAGGGGCGCTGGCTGGCCGGGGCGCGCTAGCAGCGGCGCGAGTTGGCCGGGCGGGCAGCCGCGGGCGGGCGCCGTCCGGGCCGCGCGGCGCGGGCCGGGAACAGGCGGTCGCGGCGCGGGCCGGGCGGGCGCTGGCGCGGCCGCGGTGCCTCCGTGGCAGGTCCACCAAGCCATGACGACCGACGGCGATGGGAAGTCCATGGAGACCGGCCGTGGACATGCACTTGCGCCGCCCGCTGGAAAAATCAACCTGCTCGGCGTGAGATCCGCCCCGTGCGCCGCCGGCCAAGACGGCGCCGCGCCCGCGCACCACCACCGCCTCCGCCGGAAGAGGCCAACAAATTCTGCCCAGCGCGGCGGCCGCACGGCGGATTGCAAGGGCGGAAGAAGAGGCTTGACGTTGACGGAGATGACGAGGTGTCCGAGGGCGTGAGCAAAGAAGCAAATGGCAACCGACGGCAAGGTATCGAGGAAGCCTCCGTGCGGGAGATCTTGGACAAGCTGATGCTCAATGGTGACGACGCACCTAGCCTCGCCAACGACATGCGATGCGAGGAGATGCGTCTTTGCATGGCCAAGGCCAAGACGCCGCCGAGGGAGGCCGGCGGCCGGCACCAAGGGCGGATCAGGATCATCGCCAGCGGCCAGCCAGGAGCCGACAAGCCCGCGGTCTCGGCGCGCACCACCAACCGGGCCGTCTCCGCCGCCTCGATCTCCTCGGACAAGCCACGGTGCCGAACCGCAGCAAAGAATAGGGGCATTGCCTCGTCGGAATCGGTGCCTGCATCGCCGTCTTCCTCCTCGCGCTCTGCCGAAACCGGTTGCGGCGGCGGCGAGGCAGCGGCAGCAAGTGTCCCTCGAAGGCCACCGCACCACCAAGCTGTTTTCTGGGCCGCCCGACCACCTCCGCCTCCGCGTCTAAGGCCGCCTCAATGGAGAGTTTCACCTCCGGTTTCCAAGATGTGAAACTTTTGCATGAAATAGATGTCTCCCTCAATGTACAATTTTATTGCACGCTTTCATAGGCTCAAGGGTCCCACAACCTTTCTCTCATTGCATGGTTTAATTGCATAGTTGCATGGTGAAACTCTATTTGTGTCTCAATGGGGGTTTCACACGGTTTCCATCACATGTGAAGCAAAGGCTCTAAAGGTTTCATCATGGTGAAACTCTTTCCTTCTCTCTCCTAGGAGTTTCATGCAAAAAGTGAAATTTTGCTGATGTGGCGCCGCATTTAATGTGCATAAAATACTCATGAAACCCGTGACCGCCTAAGCTGCATGTTTCCATTTTTTTAATTTAATTGTGGTTGATTTACACTTGCGTGCATGTTTAAGTACCCCCAGAATAGCACATGCGTGCATATTTGCCAACGTGAAATGCCGGGAACCCTGTTTGCCAACGTGAATGTCGAATAGCACATGGGTGTGTGGCTGGTTGTGTTTCCACTAGGCTGAGAGGGGCAGGATGGGCAATACTCAAATACATGCACTGACGATTAGGAGCCAATGCTCCAAAAAGTGTACACAATGGCGTATCTCAAACAGATGGAAAATTTCAGTGGTGTGTGACCTATTAGGTAAATTTCAGTGGTGTGAATCAAAAACGAGAAAATATCGGTGGTGTGAGACCAATAAACCCAAAAAAATACTAGTATAATCTGTAATTGTTCCTTTCCAATAGCGTTGAGCTTGGCTTGTTCGTGATGGCAAGTTGCTTGTCTCTTTTTTCTATTTTTAGCTTTCCTTTTTATAGCGTCGAGATAAATAGCTGCTAATATATTGAGAAGAACCAAAAAAAAACTTTGTTCTTGTTCTCATTTGTCTTATAATATACCTATTAATATCTTCTAGATAATATAATAATATAAAAACACAACTAGGTTATATAAATCATCATCACTAAAAATACCGAGTTGGCACTCAAGACTTACAAAGTCACCCTAGACATCTTCTCGTCAATGGGCATGTCACTTACGAGTATCTCCAAAAAAAATATCCAAAGATACATATAAGAAATTGTTAGCATGCGTTGATGTCAATGAACTAACCCGAACAAATCACCATAAGGAACCTAACGAGTTGAGTTACACTTAGTTTTTACATGTTGATTTTGGCCGCCTCTCCTAAATATAATTTCTGGCTCCGCCATTGACAATGTACTCCCTCCTTTAAAAAAAGTCAAACATTTTTTAATTTGATTAGATTTATATAATAAAATGGTACCAACATTTGCATCTCTAAATATATGTATTAATATTTGTATTTCTAAATATATGTATTATGAAAATATTATATATTTTTTTATATTATAATAATTATCGTGTGCAATGAAAATTAATAGTTTTTTATATATATATATATTTATTAGTTAAATTTAACTCTTTGAAAAACAAAAGTCGCTTTTATTTATTTATTTTGGACGCAGAGAGTCACCTTTGTGTGCGAGGCTCTAGTTTATGTTACGGTAAGGGCCGTGACTTTTGGAGAAGGCGGGCCTCAAGAGCAATCGGCCTAGGAGTCTCCGGACAGAGCTAGGTATGACTCTCTGGTGGGCTCAAGTGCCAATCAAACCTGCCGTCATGGGCTTGGCAACTGGAGAAGGCATCAAAACCATTTGGCCCACAAAGCAAATCAATCTTTCATCGGCACGGCCTGGGAATCCCACGCTTGATAGGCCCAGACTGGAAGCAGTAGTGAGCCCAAACCCAGTTGCATATAGTGTGTTATGTGTCACAGCTATTAGGAAGAGTTATTAACAGAGGGGAGAAAACATTCTCGAATTTGACCTGGTTCATGCCAGAGTTGGTGGCGAGCTGAAGCCCGAATTCATCGGCGGCGATCCATTTTCTTGTATCCAGATCATTGTAAACACCAAAGTAATATAGTAGTAGCTATTAGTAATTAATCGAGCTAGAGCTGAACCTGTTTGGGACGATAATCTCGAGAGTATAAGAAGCTGGACTCACCATCGTCGTCATCAAACAGAAATGTCATCAGGTATTCACAAAGTTCAGTTGGACTCACAAAGCTGGACGATCATCTATCTCCAGCAACATATGATTCCTTGTCTACAAAAGTGTCTCATTCTGCAGATTCCAAGACCAAGTCTAACGACATGCTAGCTTCATTGATCGCATACAGCAGGGCAAAGGGATGATGTTTCAAATGCAGGGCAAAATGCTGCCCTCGACACAAATGCACAGCTTTTGTACCTCTGCATATGGTTGAACAAGTGTAGCAACTATTGGCTGAATGAGTGGACACTCACACTTCTCAGTCTGGCTCTGATGATGGACTGATGGCTCTATCTCTGAAGATGCAGTAAAACGTACTAGTGCTGCTCACACTCTGAAGTTTTCTGCATTTATTCAACATTATCTGTCGGCAAACCTGGTGGATTCTGGTAGCTCACATAATTTCATCAGTGAACAATTGGCTTCTCAATTAACCCCTTGGTCACCTCTATCTAATCCTATCAGTAAAGGTAGCAGATGGCGTGTACTCATGAAGTTGTCAATTGTTCTTGGTCAGTTCAAGACACACTGATCACTACTACATTCAAAATTCTCTCTCTTTAGTGTCATGATGCACTAGGCATGGATTGCTTAGAGACTTTTAGCCCTATGCAAATACCGTGGACGCATAAATGGCTGAGTTTTCTGTACCAAAGAAAACAGGTTCAGGCGTTCAGCTGCAGGGTATTCAGGACAACCTTTCCACTCTTCAGGAAATATCTGTGCACCCGCTCTCAGCTACGGAGAAAGCAAATTTTGTTTGGGAGAATTGTCCAACTTTATCCAATAGATTTCCGTCAGAATGAGTACAACTGAGGCTTTCAATGCTATATGAGAGCTGGTTGATCAGTTTGCAGACTTGTTCTCTGAACCTACTAGTGTTCCACCTACCAGGTCTCATACACATACTATTCCTCTGGTCACAATGGCCAAGTGAAGTAGCATCAACGGAAATGTCCGGTGAGGGCACCTGACCTCTTCGGTGCTACTTCACAAGGTAATTAAGATTTGCCACAGCCCACATCGGCAATATTTGTGGGTAGGATATATAACTATATAGACCCCCTGGACCAGCAATTTGAGGTGTGTTAGAGCTTGCTGAAGTTGCTAGGGAGTAGAGGCTCCATTCCAAGTGCTCTAGCCACCACAAGTGCTTAAAGAAAAAAATTCGTGATTAGTAGTGTGGGTGCTTTGTAAAGTTCTTAGGCTACACTTAGCTCTAGGTTTAAGGTTAGTGTTTAGTAGTGTGTTTACACACCTCTTGCCTTGTACCCTAAGTTGTCCTCGTACGGGTACGGTGTACTAGAGGGAACGGCCGGGGCCCGTGGTGTTTGAATCACAAGCTTGACACTGAATAAGGAGGTGAACATGATAGAAGAGGCCATCTCGGAGGCCAACTTATGTGTAGAGGTCTCGGGGCTACCGACAGTCACTTGACTCAAAACTTGGTCCTTGCCAGGGCAGGGAGAACTTGAGCTTCTCGATACCTTAATTGGAAAAGAATACTATCGTTAATGGGACTATGCATCTCTATATCAATTGAGCTTCCGCATCTTATTGCTTTTCTAAGTTGTACACACCTTTACTAGTTTAGCTTTGCTAGGCTAATTGATAGAATTGGAACGTAGGTTGCGTAACTCTTTTGTGGTACATATAGCAACACTTAGCAAAACCTAGTTGAACATCTGTATGTTTTGATAAGTAGTTTAGGAGGTCACTAACTTTTAATAAGAAGCCTATATATCACCCTACTCTTTGGCGTTAGAGTAGTAGGATTAAAGACTCGTTTCATTTTCACGTCAGTAATTAAGGTGGTATCGTTGTACCGTAGTTGTCCCGGTGCATTTAAATTCCTTGGTATGACGCCTCTGAAAACGAAAGATAGGACTTTGCATTGACTAGTAAGCTATGGCGTATAGACTTGGTAGCAAATCATTTTCTATCACGTTTGGAAATGAAAAGACAGACTTTGACTACTAAACCTTATGCCGTGTAGACCCGGTACCATATAGTCATTTGTTTTCACCTATGGAAATGAAACGTAGTTTGATGTAACACAATCTTTTAAGGTATACTTTTATTATGTTTTTATATTATATTATTTATACTTATAAAATTATGATAGTAGGATAATGTATTTAATTACAAATCTAACCATTTTGTCTGCATTATAATAATTAAAAATGGTTAGCTAAATTATTGGTAAAAAAATAAAAGTTTAGATCGGTTTGCACCTTATAAAAGAGAACAGATTTAGTACTTGGACTAAGCCACGCCGTATAGACTTGGCAACCTACTCCACTCCGATAAAGTTATAAACTGCTGAATCTGTTCAGTTCAAGCTCAGTAGTCAGAACTAGTTAGGAGTCCTTGCATCTTCATGGACTCACCAACACTCATGCGTGAGATGAATCCCTTGTTTTGCCTTATGAATCTACTCATCATCCTGTTCTTCCTTGTCTTCAACCTCCCATCATTTGCTAACAGCAAGCACCAATTTGTCTACTCCGGTTTCACTGGTGTAAACCTCACCCTCGACGGCATGGCCTCTGTCACACCAAATGGCCTACTTGAACTCACCAATGGCACCCTCCGGCTCAAAGGCCATGCTTTCCACCCAACTCCATTCCACTTCCACAAGAAGCCCAATGGAACAACAGTGCAGTCATTTGCTGTCACATACGTGTTTGCCATCTACTGCATCCAATCTGACATCTGTGGCCATGGGATTGCATTTCTCATTGCTGCCAGAAACAATTTCTCGGATGCAATGCAGAGCCAGTACATGGGCCTTGCCAATACAGGCAACAATGGTAACGCAACCAACCGCTTCTTTGCTGTAGAGCTTGACACCAACAAAAATGACGAATTCAAGGACATAAACAACAATCATGTTGGAGTCGACATCAACGGGCTAAATTCTGTGAACTCCAGCAACGCAGGCTACTACGACGACAATACTGGTAATTTCCACAACTTGACTCTAGCAAGCTACAAAATGATGCAGGTGTGGGTGGAGTATGATGGGGTTAGCACACAGATCAATGTGACCTTAGCTCCCCTAAACATAGGCAAACCATCCAAGCCACTCCTGTCTATTAGTTACAACATATCAAGAGTGATCAGAGACAAGGCATATATCGGCTTCTCATCGTCGACAGGTTCATTCGTTGCACGGCAATATGTGCTTGGTTGGAGTTTTGGCCTTAACAAGCCTGCTCTGCCTATTGATATCACCAAGCTGCCGAAGTTGCCCCATGAAGGACCCAGTCCTCAGTCCAAGGTTTTGGATATTATACTACCAATAGCCAGTGCAGTAGTTTCCATTTCTGTAGGAACCATTGTCATTCTGCTCATTCGAAGGCGACTAAGGTATGCTGAACTAAAAGAAGATTGGGAAGTTGAGTTTGGACCACATAGATTTTCATATAAGGACTTGTTCCATGCTACCGAAGGATTTAAGAACAAAAATCTGTTAGGCATAGGGGGTTTTGGAAGGGTTTACATGGGTGTTCTTCCTGTGTCTAAACAGGTGGTTGCTGTGAAAAAAATTTCACATGATTCTAATCAGGGCATAAAGGGATTTGTTGCTGAGGTTGTAAGCATCGGCCGCCTCAAACATCGTAATATTGTGCACTTACATGGTTATTGTCGTCGAAAAGGTGAACTTATTTTAGTGTATGAATATATGTCAAATGGAAGTTTGGAAAAATATTTGTATGATCAGGACAAGCCTACTTTGAGGTGGGAGCAAAGAGTACGAATAATTAAAGGCATTGCTTCTGGCTTGCTTTATCTCCACGAGGAATGGGAGAAGGTAGTACTCCATCGGGACATCAAACCAAGCAATGTGCTCCTCGATGATGATATGAATGGACGTTTAGGTGATTTTGGTCTAGCAAGGCTATATGAGCATGGTGCAGATCCTCAGACCACACATGTTGTTGGTACCATAGGATACCTAGCTCCAGAATTGGCACGCACTAGCAAGGCAACACCACTTACTGATGTGTTCTCCTTTGGCATATTTGTTCTTGAAGTCATTTGTGGGCGAAAACCAATCGAGCAAACTGCACAAGATAGCCAGCTGATGTTGGTCGATAGGGTCCTAGATTTTTGGCGAAAAGGATCATTAGAAGGTGCAGTGGATATCAAGCTCCAAGGCGACTATGATGTTGATGAGGCATGCCTGATGCTAAAGTTAGGACTGTTGTGCTCACACCCATTTACCAATGCAAGGCCAACCACGAGGCAAGTCCTGAACTATCTCAATGGCAACATGCCACTACCAGACCAGCTAAAGCCAGAAGACATGAGTTTCAGCATGCTTTCCTTGATGCAGAACACAGGTTTCATCCCAGAGTCCTTGGCAAACATATCTGGAGGTAGATGAGATGCATGAATTTTAAAAACTATACTTCTTTATTATGTGGAGACATGTACCACGTTACATGTATGGCGAGCATAATCTGACTGTAAATGTTAGCATTGCTATGGAGTTTTTATTTGCATTGTGTTGTCTAAATAATTTCTTATTGTGCATGGGGAACCGATACACGAAGTAGATAGTTCGGTTCAGGGCCTTCAGAAGAAATGCAACAATTATTTATGCAATTGCAGATGTCATTAATTAGTAAGAAATTACTGCACTATATATGTACAATATGAGCATATATATCGTGGTGTATTGACTATTGAGATGTTATCTTTTTGTTTTGGGATTTTCTTGTATCCCTTTTTTCCTTATTAACAAAAAAGATATGCAACTCTGTTGCGTGTTCATGCCAATATGAGCGTGTACACTGTCACTGAGACCCTTCCAAATGCTACTAAAAATGATCTATATATAAGTGTCTCTACTTTTATACATGCGGTTGTGAAAGTGAACAATATCTATAGATATGGAGGAAAATCGATTTTTCGCAGTGGTTCATAATGATTCCTCTCACCACATGGCCCTATTCTAGAGATAAACCTTGTTATAAGCCGTGGCTAGCAATTTAATTTCCAGCGAGACAGTCTGTATTGTTTTTTTTTTTTTTGGGACGGTCTGCATTGTGGACTGTCTCAAAAAACAGGGACGATTTTGGAGACAAGACACATTATGAAGTCCTTTTAGAAATTAAATGATTTTTATGGGTTAACGTTACCATTTATACAAAAATTCAGATGAGAAATTTTATTATAGATATCGTGGACGGAGGGACTATAAGATTTGACTTCAAAGACACCTCCCGCTTTTCCAGATGCAGCTCAATCAAGAAATGGCACTAAAGACGTCTCAAAAGGCCAAGGCACGTCGGTCTTTAGAAATTGAGGTTATTTTTGAAGGTGATAGGTAAAAGCAGTCACCCTTGAGAATTGGACTTCTAGGAGCAGGTCATGTTTTCAACTGGCTTCTTTTTTTGACAAAACTAGAGGGACATGTATAACTCTTATAAGGATAAATCCCACTAGAGACGCGATTTCTTTCTACATGCAAGGTGTCCACATCATTCCCCACTAAGTGAACCCATAATTTATCCTCCACATGGTTCCTTTAATGCATCAAGCCACTTTCATGCAATGACTCCATCCGGCATTTTTTTTTTCCGAAAGCGAGCTTAGCTCGTACTTCATTAAGAGGAGTTAGAAAAGTTCATACACAAGTAGTTTCAAACCCCTAGCGAGATGTCGTGGGAACACTAGTAAGCACACTAACAAAAGACACCGGCTCTAACGGTGGAGCTACTAGATTATTCTAAGGAGAAAACAATTGTGCTACAAGGAAAGAGAGGCGGGTCCAATCACGAGGCCTAAAGCACCGCGACCACGGCTGGATCCCTCCGAAGCCGCCTTTGCGCCCACACCTCCGCTCCCGGCGAATGACCTTGAAAAGCTGCAAGGGCGTGAGCGAGGCGGAGTCGGCATGCCCGCTTGCGCCCTTCCAAGTCTCCCAAGAGACGAAAGCACAAGGGAATCGGGCCCGCCTAAACTGCTGTGGCACCAGGCCACGTGTCCTGAGCCACCACTCGACAAGGGTAGAGTCCATGGATGGGCAAAGGTGCGCCAGGCCTGCATGAGAGAGTAGGAGGTGCCACACCTGACGGGAGAAGCTGCACGAGGCGTGCAGGTGGTCAATGGACTCATCGCCCTACGAGCAATGGGGCGCACTCGACCGACGCTTGAGGCCACGACGCTCTCCGCGTCCACCGTCCCACGGCTGTCCGCGCAAGGCTAGCCAACAAAAGAGCTTGACCTTTGGGCGGGCAGACACCGCCATACCTCCTTGGCTCCGCAAGCACTCAGCCTGGGCGTTCGGTTTAAACCGATAATTCGGTTCGGTTACTCGGTTTCTGAAAACTTCGGTTTTGGAGAAGCTCACCACCGATCGGTTTCAAAAGAGAAACCGACGATTTCGGTTTCGGTGTCATCGGTTCGGTGTTCGGTTTCAACCGAGATTTGCTTGTCGCGCGCCTGGTCCGCCTGTTGCCCTGCTCCGGCGCCGCCCTCAAGGCCTCGACGCTTCCATCGCAGCCGCGGCCGCGTGTCGCCGTGCCATCGCCGCCGGCCGCCGGCGCCGCCATGCTTGCCGCTTCGGCGCTCGCCGCTGCCGCCGCACCCCACTCGCCCACGCTGCCGTGTGGCCTCGCCGCTGCTCGCCCGCATGGCCGCGCCCGACGGCCGCCACACCTCGCCTCACTGCCGCCGCTGCTCGCTCCACCACCGCCGCCGCTTGCCTGCTACCCATCGCGAAGGATAGGATAGGGTTTCACCGGGTGTGTGTGTGTGTGTGGGACTAGTGGTATGCGATCGTTGGGCCATGTTGGGCCTTTCCCTTCGGCTTTGGGCTATTGAGTTGAAGTGCCTGATATGCGGATGTCTCTTGGGACCTCGCTATGTACTAGTTCGCTACGCACTAGTTCGGTTCATTTGGGTGTTCAGTTCCCTCGACAAATAAAACCGAAGCCGACCACCGAACCCGAACTTTCCCAGCATAGAAACCGAAACCGAACCGAACAACCGAAAAACCAAAATTTCGGTTCGGTTTTCGGTTTTCGGGTAAAATGTGCCCAGGCTGGGCAAGCACAGTCCTTCCAAATAAGAATAACCGGTAGGCCGAGGAGCTGGAGTACTGTCCGTTGGCGTCCATCGCCAGACGAAGCGGTCTTGGGCGTCCGGCTGAAGCTGAACTCCGTTCGGGCGTCCCCGAGACAAGAACTTCGTCAATCACCACCGCCGTCTGCGCCCCCACAATGTCCCGCTTCCACCGGTCGTTATGTAGAGCCTCCCGAACAGTTCGGCGACGACAATGACACCCAACAACCTTGAACAAAGTTGGGCGCGAAGGCACAAATGGCCCCAAAGAGAAGCCACACATCCATCCGGAATGGCACGTTAAGCCATTACCCAAAGACCATTGTGACGGACACCCAAAATATGGCCTCGACCGCGGGCTCGGTCTTGAGGGCAGACGTGCCTGAGGCACCTCCGGTTGGGGCGCGCCACCGCCATTCCCAACCAAGGCACGCTGCAAAGCCCATGATCCCGAAGTCCGAAGCCCTAGCCCTCCGAGTTCCTTGGGGGAACAGACGACCGCCATGCTAACATGCACTTGCAGCCATCAACCGTGTCCGGCCCCAGCCCCAGGGAACGCACACCTCCTCTTGTCAATCTCCTCGATAGCCCAGGGGAGACAAAGACACACAGATGGAGGTGTGGACCGAATTGTCGAGAGAGTGGTCTGCACCAAGGTACGCCACCCACCCTTAGTGAGCAGCCCACCCATCTAGGTTGGGATCCCGGCCGCCACCTTGTCCACGATCTTCTCGCTGTCGCCGGCGCGCAAAGCCGTGTTAGCGAAAAGAGGGACCCCTGGTACCGACGGGAAGTCTTGGATCTTGCATGGGAACACCGCCTACACCATTGCAATGTCCTCCTCCGAGCAAAGGATAGGCGTGATGACGCACTTGTCGAGATTAGTGAACAGACCCAAAGCGCCCGGGGAAGAGATCCAAGATATGTCCGTGCAGCCGAGGTCGGTCCTCGGTCGGGGTTCGAGGAAGATGACAAGGTCATCGGCATAAATAGACGCCCGGTACTTGATGACATTCCCAGGCAGGGGCGACGACACGCCACAACGATTAGCCTTAGAGAACGGGGCGTTGAGCACCTCCATGACGATGACAAAGAGAAGCGGGGAGAGTGGGTCGCTGACGCAGCCCCCGCGCATGATGACGTATGCGCTGGTCGGGGAGGCCATTGACGAGGACCTTGGTGCCGGGCCGTGGAGAGGATCATAGCGACCCAGCCACGCCACTTCCCACTGGGGAAGCCCACCCGCTCCATTACCTCGAGGAGGAACGGCTAGGCCACCGAGTCGAACGCCTTGCCCAAGTCAACCTTAAGGAGCACCGCCGGGGCGCAAAGAGCATGCAAATAACGGCGATGTGCTGCAATGTGCGGTAGTTCTCATGTATCCGACGACCACGCATTTGAAGGGGAGATCGATTGACCTTGACGATCTCCTCGCATCCTTGGCGCCGGGCGTAGTGCAAGCCCCTTCGCGAACAGCTTGCCCACGAGTGCATCAAACCGATGGGCCGATAGTCCCCGAGGCCCCCTATCTTGTGCAGGCGCCCACGCCTGAGGGCTTGGAAGTTGCGGAAATCCAGCACGTCAAGTGCCCGAAAGGCACGGAAGACGTCCGGCCCAACAATGTCCCATGCCGCCTTGAAGAAGGCACCGGTGAAGCCGTCCGGTCCAGGGGCCCGGTCGGATGGGGTCTCCCGGACGATCCTCGTAGCCTCCTCAAACGTGAACGGGCCGCCAACTCATGGAGGTCCAGTGTGGGCAAGTCAAGCCTAGCGAGGTCGATGCAGTGGGCCCTCGGAAACGGAGTGCCAAGGAGGTCATGATAGTAGTCGTGGGCGATCCCTGCCTTGGACTGCTCCTCCCAAACGCCTGCCCGTCATGAGAGATTGCGAATAGGTAGTTTTTCCGACGTCAATGGCACGCCTGCAGGTGGCACGTCCGATGAGCTTGAGAGGTGCCACAACTTCTGATCCAGAGCCCGGCAAGTGTCAACCGACAAGTCCACGGCCCCAAAGCTGCAGCAGCCACCACGTCGCAAAAACCCATCAACCTTGACGAGGTAGTTGTCAAACCGAAACGAGGACGCCCCCACAGCTCCGTGTCAAGGAAGAGGAGTAGCGGCGCATGGTCCGAGCTGTCAGGCGACAGGCAGCGAAGTGAGTGCAAGGGGTACCGCTCTAGCCACTCCACGGAGGCGAAAGCCCGATCAAGGCGCTCAAGCGTCGGCGCCTCCCAAACTCAATAGTATGATGAAGCTAACATCTAATCAAATTTATTTTGTCTTGCATACCCGCAGCAATGCATGGAAAATCCTCCTAGTTTATAAGAAAGAAAAGAACGTTTCACAGACCCTGAGAACACGAAGGCCAAAAAGACAAAAATCAAAGCTCGTGCGCTGGTCATTCAACTGGCTTTAGGCGTCGTGCTTTACTATATAGGCGTCGTGCGTCACAAGACAGAAAAAATTCAAAGCTCGTGCGCTGGTTATTCAAACAGATATGTGGCCACATGCACTCTTTTTCCAAAACTCTGGGACCCATGCATATGTCTTAAGTCTTACTAACTCTCCCATCTGCATTCTTATGTCTTTTTCGGGGTCAAATGTCCACACACACTGCAGAAAACCGGCAGCACAGGGCACTTGTTTTCCTCCTCCATGGCAGGCTTATCTCTTCACGCTTCATCAGTCCTCGGCTGCAAGCTGACCATGGCCACAGAAAGTGACAAGTGTATGCATAAGCTATCAAGAAAGCGCAATTTTGGCACAAAATTTTCCACTAGATGTCAGTATTTACTTGCATCTCTTTCAGATGTCGATCTCGTGTGGAAAAAACTGGCAGCGGTAACAAGTTGGTCTCCAATTTAATATAAATTGCAAGAAAGTCATCGTGGAAAAGCAATCAATCGATACCTTAGCTTGTGGAAAAAACACTGGCAAGGTAACAAGTGGCTCTCCAATTTAATTTAAACATCTAGAAAATATTTCATAAAAGCGCCATTAGGGTCCTATAAAATGCCTCTTTGTCCATTCCATTTTTCGTTGAAAACTCAGCACAGCTTGCCTCTCTTCCTCCTTGCCCTTCTTTGTTTATGAGCATCATTTCACATACACCTCACACGAACTGATGAAGTTCTTTCTATTTCCGTGCCTTTTTTTCTCTCTCTTAGTCTTCACCTTGCAATTGCATCCATCACCACTGGTGAGAGTCCTGGTGATATCCAGTTCCTCTACCTTGGCTTCGTAGGCACTAACCTCTCCTTGGATGGAACTGCCACAATAACATCAAATGGACTCCTTGAGCTGACCAATGGCACACTTGATAGTAAAGGCCATGCATTTTACCCAATTCCATTGCACTTCCGCACACCCAATGGTACGGTGCAGTCCTTCTCGGTTTGTTTTGTATTTGGCATCCGCTCTAGCTACCTCAGCATGACCCGACAAGGTCTAGCCTTTGTTGTTGCCCCAAGCAAGAATTTCTCAGATGCATTGCCCAACCAATACCTTGGTCTCACAAATATCGTGAACAACAATAATCCCAACAACCATTTCTTTGCTGTCGAGCTTGATACAGTCCAAAACATCGAGTTCAAGGATATAGATAGCAACCATGTAGGAATAGACATCAATGGCCTCAACTCTGTAGAGTCACACACTGTCGGCTACTATGATGAAATCAGCAGTAGCTTTCATAACATGAGTCTTAATAGTGGTAATGAAATGCAAGTATGGGTGGACTACAGTGGAGAAGCTAAGCAAATCAATGTGACCATGGCTACCCTTGAGATGGAGAAACCTTCAAGGCCGTTGATCTCAACAACCTATGATCTATCAACAGTGGTCCAAGAGACGGCCTATGTTGGTTGCTCATCATCAACGGACGAAATCGACTCGCGACACTATGTGCTTGGCTGGAGCTTTGGCATGAACAGATCAGCTCCAAAGATTGATATTTCCATGTTACCCAAGCTACCTCGCAACGGCCAAAAACCTCGGTCAAAACTTTTGGAAATAATCCTACCAATAGCAACCACACTATTCATATTTGTTGTGGGGTTCACAATCATTCTACTTCTGAGAAGGAGGCTGCGTTATGCTGAACTGAAAGAAGACTGGGAAGTTGAGTTTGGCCCACACAGGTTCTCATACAAGGATTTGTACCATGCCACAGAAGCATTTAAGAGCAGGAACCTCCTTGGCGCAGGAGGATTTGGGAAGGTGTACAAAGGAGTACTCCAATCATCTAAACTAGAGGTTGCGGTTAAGAGGGTTTCCCATGAATCAAGGCAGGGCATGAAGGAGTTCATTAGTGAGGTTGTAAGCATTGGACGTATTCGTCACCGGAACCTTGTTCAGTTACTTGGATATTGCAGGAGAAAAGGTGAACTTCTTTTAGTATATGACTACATCTCAAATGGAAGCCTTGACAAGTATTTGTACTGTGTTGATGGTAAGCTGTCACTGAACTGGGACCAAAGGTTTCAGATTATCAAAAACATTGCATCAGGTTTACTGTACCTACATGAGAAATGGGAACAAGTTGTCATTCACCGTGACATTAAGGCAAGCAATGTGCTCCTTGGTAGCGACATGAGTGGACGCCTAGGTGATTTTGGCCTTGCAAGATTATATGATCATGGCACTGACATACAGACCACTCATGTGGTTGGCACCATGGGATACATGGCTCCAGAATTGGTCTGCACAGGCAAGGCGTCCCCCTCTCACCGATGTTTTTGCCTTTGGTATCTTCCTTCTCGAGGTAACCTGTGGCCAGAGGCCAGTGAACAACAAATCAGATAACGATGATCAAGCATTGTTAGTTGACTGGGTTCTTGAGCATTGGCGCAAAGGATCATTAACCGAAACAGTGGACACCAGGCTACATGGTGATTATAGTGTTGACGAGGCGTGCCTTGTGCTAAAACTTGGGCTATTATGCTCGCACCCATTTACTAACGTGAGGCCGAACATGCAGCAGGTGATGCAGTACCTTGACTTCAATTTACCTCTACCAGAGCTGACACATACCGACATGAGCTTTAGCATGCTCTCCCCTAATGCAAGATGAAGGGTTTGATTTTTATACCACCCTGTCATCAAGCATTGGCACAATATCTACAATCTCAGGAGGGAGATGATTCTATTTTTGTCTTGAACTACTGTTTTGTAGCTAGTCATAGAATAAATTATTCTATATATATATGGGTAATTGAGTTACGATAATGATTATACTAATTTACAAGAGTATTGTAACCCCATACTAAGTGATTTCCTATAACATTATTGTGGAGCATCCGTCTCGCTGACGACGAGCACATATGCATGTAAAGTTTAGCTGTGCTATCTGTGTCCTGAAAGGCACTAACTGTTACCTCTTTAGATTGTATTTTAGTATGTATAGTACTGTGCTTTCATAATAGTTCCTATGAGATATGGAGCTGATAAGGAGATACTGAAATTTGATCTTCCAAGTATGATAATATTCAACATCTAGAGAAAATTGGTTAGCAGCAAACTCAAATACAGCCCTCTATGTTTCTTTTCATGTATGGCTTAATTACATGGTTCCCTGCTCCTTACTTGATCTTATTTTAAATGTTCTTGTATTGCTGGAGATGAGAGCTTGGAAAAATCGGTGTAGTTGGTTGTTGGTTGCAACTCAAAGTTACGGGAGGAACTAGACTATATGCTATTATTACAGAAGCCTTGTTGACCTTATATCTTTTCCATCTTGACCCCTCCCCGCCCCCCCACCCCCCCCACACACACACACCCCCAGGCACTGTTGGAAATAATCATGTGTGTCTAGGTTCATTCATAGGGCTAGTTTATTAATTTCAGCATGGGCCGGGGTAATAGGACTAATAGGCTGAATAAGTGTGCAATCAATAGTAAAATGGTAATTCTCCTATAATTGGTAATAAAACATTACTACATAGGAATATCACTATGAGACATTTAGTAAGGAAGAATTTTGAATGCCACAACACTAGAAGAAGTCTACCTCACTAGGAAAAATCTAAAATTCTGGTTGTGAATATTTTGCATTAATTAATATCACAGCCTGATTTGTAGTTCACGGCTTTCTATATCAGTAGAGAAGAGAAAAAGAGAAAAGGCTAAACCATTTTAAGCCACTAAACCCACTGTGTGGTTCTTGTGTGTGAGTTGTTGGGTGTCATTTAAAAAGCTATCTGGCGTTACACTAGCAACTGTCCCTTTTTGTCGTAGCCGTACATATTTATTTTTTTATTGTTTTGAGTGTCCGACTTTTAAACTTTGCCAAACATGATAACGTGACATTGGTTTATTGTCACAACTCACAAGACCTGCACCATGCTAATGATGCTATACATGTAGGCAGATTTTTTTTTTTTTTTTTTGGGAAATACATGTAGGCAGATGATGTGGTGCTGAGTTGGCGGATAAAAAAATATCGTCATAAAACTAAAATACAGCCTGTTAAGAGCCCATGTAGTTATTAGTTAGTAGACCTATAACAGGGCTAAAAGTACCACAGCCCACTTTATTTTCCTGTTTTCGGCTCATTTAGCTTTCTGAAAAAAAAAAAATTGGGGCCCATTTTTTATCACAATTAGCCCACACGAATTTTCTGCAACCCAAAGCCTTTTTGCCAGGGCTGGCCCATACCAAATTTGCCTGAACCAGCCCACATACAGATTAATAGCAGATAATCAAATCAAATCAGCATAATTTATTACATTCATCAAGTGCATGACAGAAAGTGACCAACGTACGTTCCAACTAAAATATACGTCAAAATCTCCCATCACCATGTGGGATGCTATTGAAGAGCTTACAGAAATCATAAGAGGAAATTCAACTTTTCAGCCTTTCTGGTGTTGTTGCTTCCTACACACGAGAAGGGAATCAAAGGTGAGCAGATGTGGTTATGAGAGCATATTAGCACACAGCACACTGAGTGCAGATCTAGTGTGCTAGGCTCGCTGCAAGGCTTAGTTTAGAATGATTGCAAATAGTAAACTGTCCACTTTAGCCTAGGAATTTTTCATTTATGGAGAGAACATTTCATCTATATTAAGCAATGATTTAAATCTTGGGCAAGGACATTTAGCTACTAGGCTGCAGAACACTAGGAGCCAAATCCAATGAAAAAACGAGGCAAGTTATTCCATTCTATTCTATACTCCGCCATAGAAGACTGGCTTTCTGCTGGTGAATATGAAGATAAACTTTCTGCTAGTGAATAGTCGAGACAATATATATACTTGTGCACCACACATCTTAAAAAAATGTAGCAGCAGCTGTTAAAATCTGAAGTTCACAAATACTACACAAAACCGGCCAGCTCTGGAGACTATAGCATTATTTATATATAGCACAGTAGAACATCACAATTCAGAGGCACAGGAAAAAATATAAATCTTGCTCAAAATTATAAAGATATAAAAAATAAAGAACAAACTGAACATTAAGATTAATGCAAGGCATACAGGCCGGTAGAGGAATTAAACTTCAGATTATATGGTAAACTTCCTTTGTTTCACAGAGATATACTATAGTAAGGTTACAGCTCTAATTCTTACATATATAGAGTGGAGTGACACAATACATAAGGCAGTAACAAATTGCAACCATGAGTAACACTTGGACCTCGTAATTATTATTAGTAGTTCATTAACCATAACCCCAGCAATCTTACAATGAGAAATTTTCCAATCTCTGAGTATCTTACTATTACTAATTGGAGGCTCCAACGGAGCCCTCATGTTAACTCTCACCAGATACGTTAGAAAAAAAAGATAAATGCTAGAAACTCACACATTAATCAGAAACATCTCGCCATTAAATCTATGGGGTCCGGAGACCCGTAACCGTTAGATCTATTTTAATTTTTAGAAAATTACCCACTCTGCCATTATATTATAGATGAAAAAAAGAATGAAAAAAGATAAATCTATTATTTTATTAAAATCTACGTACGTACACTGAAGTAAAAAAAAAATAATAAATATATTATTTTAGCCTACCACTGTCCCGTGGCTTCAGGACCCTAAACTGGCACACGCAACACCTCCCGTAATCCTTCCCTGGCGGCGGCCAACTCCTTCACCACTAAATAGGAAGGCACCTGACGGCGTTCGATCGGTGTGCAATCGAAGCTCATCTGCATCCAGACTAGGAGCCAGGACGTGCCAGGAAGGACGACATAGACTAAACCAAGGGAACAAGAAAAGGCAATGGCGTCACGTCATCCACCATGATCGGTGAGAAAACTAATCTGACTATTATCTTCTCTGATCCTGTCTTGCACAGCAGCATGGCGGCATATGCACGTTTGTCGTTGGGCGGGCAGATGATCAAGATGGTGCCAGAACATGAGAGGCGTACGCGGCCACATGAGTACATGTCACACATCTCTGGTATATTCCGGTCGATCGGCCGGTGCCGGACTTGCCTTGACATGAAGATAGGAGGGAGGACGTTGTCATGCACAAAGCCAGCTGAGCACTATGCGGAAGGCGTGAGTACATGTATCGTATGTGTATGCATCCATGTTGGCGCATGCATCTGCCTCACATGCAAGCATGGAGGCCATTCACACCCATCCGTACTTGGCAATTATGTGCAACATGGGCAGATCACAAAGGTTGCCTATGCCTCGACTACAGGACATCTATAGCAAGGCACTGGTCCCACCTACAGACTAAAGGTGCGGCTATCTTGCTAGATCCCGTAACTATAATTTAATTTTTATAGCTCCTAAGATGCAGTAAATTTGGCCATCCCTTATTTACCAGGACTTATTTTTTCTTCAATGAGTACTTATTGTGTATTGGTTAAACTTCAGGTGAGATTAGACTAAGAAAATAGGGAAAAATGAAAGCAACTGTGTTTCATACAATCCTTATTTACCAAGACTTACATTCTTTTGTTCACTTTAATATAGCTTCATTAAATTACTTGAAGTTTACATGTCAATGATGATAGAAATTAGGGGACCATGATCAATGAAGTTATCAATTAAGAATATATGGAAAAATCAAAACATCCACAAATATAAAATATAGTAATCACATAATATTTCTTTTTGCAATTTATCTTGCCCCATAAGTTTGCATTCAAGTTACACATACTAGGTATTTTTAAAGTAATGTAATGTATGTAATATATATCTATAGAGTTCGTACCTAAATTGTCGGCCTCAACCATTTAAAAAAATTAACAAAAGTCTCTCAAATCTTCATGTAAATTCTAATATATTTTATTATGAAAAATAATGAATGACACGTATGCTTCAACTTTAAGTTATATTATTAAAAGTCATGATAAAAAAAATTGCAAGTGGTTATTTAAACAATAAGATTGGAACATTGTATCATATGAATATTAGTAATTTAACTATAAGGATTATTTGTTTGATAAAACAATACTATATAATACAATATATATAATAAATTCAACTACTTGAGTCCCATGGTGTATGCTCAAACACAATTTATGCCATTGTAAGAATTAAGAAGGTAGCCGACCTAGAATATTCTTTTAATAAAAAAACTAAAAATTTTAGTTAAGCAATGCATTAAGCATTGGAATTTTTTTGGACTACTCTGCTCTATATTTTTTAGCCAATTAGTTTTAGCTCCACACACTCGGATCGAAAAAAATGGGTAGAGTTGTGAGAGCACCTAAAGAGGTGCTCCACAAACTCTAGGTTTTTATGGAGCTGCTCCATGGTGGAGTTTGTGGAGGAGAGTTCCCAATTTAGATTTTATGGTAGCACATAAAAGGATAAGGGTTTATGAACTTTATGTTTATGTTTCAACTAAGCACATATCATGCTAGAAAAAGAGATTAATCCTAAAAGTTATTACACATGAAACCGCTAGAAACATAAAAGGAAGATCCTAGAATTTTTACAAAAACCTAAAACATTTTGCCATCAATTGGTAGAAACCGCTAGAAACATAAAAGGAAGATCCCAGCCACCGCATATTGCACAGTGTGCAGGTAAGGCCTAGCGCTAATCACCCCTCCCCAGCACCCCGCGCAGTGCAGGTACCTACATCACTGGGTACACCCTTTAGTGTCTTCTAAGATTCTAACCCGTGCGAGAGCACGGGTTGGTGAACTAGTAGTGGAACAAGTAACAATTGGTCAATCCAATACTAATTCAAGCAATCATGTCAGTGTTACAAATTTACAATAGAGGAACAAAGATGGTAGCTTTCATGACAGAAACACGACTAAGAAATAAGCCAACACCCATTTTAAGGTTGAGTACACTTTAACTTCAAAATAGATCGAGATACAAGGGGAAATAATGATGATGGATCAATCAAATGGAGAAGAGTAACCAAACTGTGGAATACGTTCCAATGGGATCACCGTATTATTGACTTGATTGAGGATGCACTGTTGATTTAGATACGGAGTCGGACTCGACCTGGATGAACCGACGTACTTGACCTCCGCCCGCGGTAGAGTAGAAAGCCACCGCCTCGCGCCACCCATCCTATCATCCAAGTCCAACCAAGGCGCACGCGCGCTCCTTCTGCCGCCGCCGCCGATCGAGGCATCCGTAGACCCTTGTCCCGCCAGCTTGACGCGACGCGGCGCATGGAGCCTGCTGTCCGACCACCAGCCGCGCCGCCGGTCCCTGTGGCGTGGCTCGAGGGCGACGTTCTCGCCGACGCCGAGTACCTTCGGTTCCTGGAGGAGCTGCTGCAGGAGGATGAGGAGGAGGAGCACGCGAGCGCTCCACATGGCAGCGGCTGCGGCGACGGCGTCGTGGTGGACGCGGACGACGACAATTTCGTGGAAGACGACTACGGGGAGGAGGACGAGGGCGGCCTCGGCTTCGTGGACGACGACGACGACTATGGGGATGGGGATGCCGGTGCCTGCGTGATGGAGTACCGGAGCAAGGACGGAGGCGTCGTCTTCACCATGGACACGGACGAAGACGACGACCCGGTGCTCGACCTGCTGCTGCCGCACATCCTGGACCTCCCGGCGTTCAGGGCGCGCGCGCCGGGGGCGGGCGTGGGGGTGGTGCAGCAACGGCAACAACAATACCCACTGGCGTTCCCACGTCAAGGCGGCGGATGGATGATGAGCTCTGACGACGACGACGAGATGACTGATGGTGAGTTCGCACGTCGTCCAGACAACGGGTGGATGAGCTCTGAGCTGCAGCTGCTGCTGTCGCGCACCCGGAACCTCCTGGCGTCGTCCAGGGCAGTCGTGTGGCCGCGGCGGGGGTGGTGCTGCAACAACCCCACTGGCGGCGGAGGCGGCGTTCCCATTGTTAACGATAATGTATATCGTTGATATGCTAACTGGTTAGTTAGTTAGTCATATCTTGTAACTTGTTCTTGTAACACAAGTATGTAACTTGTACACGCATGTATCTAGGATAGATACCGGCTCAATGCCGTGTGTAATCTTCATGTCTTGTAAGCCACGCCGGGGGCTATTCCCATGCCCATATAAACACGTAGCCGAGACCCTGGATGGGTATCTCGTTCCCCTATCTTTCACATGGTATTCAGAGCTGCATTCCTAGCGGAAATCAAGAATGTCGCTCCCTACTTCCTCCGCAGCATCTGCTGCTATGGCTCTCGGTTTCTTCCCCGTAACCGAGAAGCTGAATCAAAACAACTACCGGGGGTGGAGCGCGCGATCCTACCTGCGCTGAGAGGTGCTCAAGTCGGCGGCCATGTTGATCCAGATGGGGTCACGCCGGACAAGTTCCTGTCCAAGAAGAACGCCGCCGACGCCACGGAGGAGCCCGTGGCAAACCCGGACTACGATAAGTGGTTCGCAAAGGATCAGCAAGTTCTAAGCTACTTGCTGACAAATCTCTCCAAGGAGATGCTCGGCCACACCACGATGGCGACCACCGCGCGAGAAGCATGGAACATCATCGCCGGCATGTTCGCGTCGACGGCGCGGATTATCAGCACCAGGATGGCTCTTGCCACTGCCTCCAAAGGTTCATCTTCGATCGCTGAGTATTTTTCAAAAATGAAATCTTTGGCAGATGACATGGCGGCTGCTGGCCGCAAACTTGAGGATGATGAATTGGTGTCCTACATCCTCACCGGGTTGGACCTTGAGTACAATCCGGTGGTGTCGGCCATTGCGGCACGTGTGGAACCCATCTCGGTGGGGGATCTCTACACCCAGCTCGTGACCTTCGAGCAGCGCATGGAGCTCCAGGGCGGTGGACAGCAGTCCTCCGTCAATCTCGCCGCCAAGGGCGGCCGTGGCAACAACAGCCCCACCCGTGGTGGGGGACGCGGCAATGGCGGTCGCGGTGGCTTCGGCCGTGGCCAGCAAGGAGGGCGCTTGGGGGCACGTCCCAAGGGGACGTTCCAGCCTGGAGTGCTATGCCAGATCTGTGGGAAAGAGGGCCATCCGGCCTTCCGCTGCTTCAAGAGGCTGGACACCAGCTATCAGGGAGGACCTCCACAGAAGAGCACGTCGTCGGTCACCAACAACTACGGCATCGACACCAACTGGCATGTCGACTCCGGCGCCACCGACCACATCACCGGCGAGCTCGACAAGCTGACCATTCGGGATCGTTACACGGGTGGTGATCAGATCCATGCGGCCAACGGTGCAGGTATGGAGATTAGATCTATTGGTCATAGTACTTTGCATACCCCTACTACTAATCTTAAGCTTCGTCATATACTCCATGCACCACAAGCCAGCAAAAACCTTATTTCTGTCAATCGCTTAACCCGTGACAATTATGTCTTCATTGAATTTCATCCCGATCATTTTTCTATAAAGGAACCGGCGACGAAGAAAATCCTCCACAGAGGCAGATGTGAAGGAGGTCTCTATCCTTTGAAGCTTTCGAATAAACAAGTGCTTGGTGTTGTCAAGCCGTCTAGTTCATTGTGGCACGCTAGACTAGGTCATGCTTCCACTCCTGTAGTCCAGCATGTCATTAGTCACCACAATCTTCCCTTTATTAGTGATTCGGTTCAAAATAATGTATGCAATGCATGCCAGCAAGGCAAACATCATCAGTTGCCTTATGCTCGTTCAAATAAAGTGTCGTCCAAACCATTTGATCTTGTGTTTTCTGATGTTTGGGGGGCAGCTCCTACTTCTGTTGGGCGGTTTGATTATTATGTGAGTTTTATCGATGATCATAGCAAATTTATGTGGATATATCTGCTTCGTCGCGAGTCCGAAGTGTTTCAGTGCTTTCATGACTTTCAAAAGCTTGATGAACGCCAATTCAATACCACCATAAAAATGATGCAAACCGACTGGGGCGGGGAGTATCAAGCATTAAATTCCTTTTTCAAACGCGTTGGCATAGTTCATCATGTTAGCTGCCCACATGCCCATCAGCAGAACGGGGCTGCTGAACGCAAGCATCGTCTTATTGTTGACATGGGTTTGGCTCTCCTCTCTCACGCTTCCATTCCGTTAAAATACTGGGATGAAGCTTGGCTTACGGCGGTATTTCTTATTAACCGCCTTCCATCCAAAGTCATTAATGACAACACACCTTATGAGCGCCTATATGGTGATAAACCCGACTATAGTTATCTTAGAACCTTCGGATGTGCAGTATGGCCAAATCTTAGACCATACAATCAGCATAAGCTTCAATTTCGTTCAAAGCGCTGCATTTTCATTGGATACAACAATATGCACAAGGGGTTCAAATGCTTAGATCCAGCTGAGGGGCGCATTTATATTTCTCGAGATGTTGTGTTTGATGAGAATGTTTTTCCCTTCGCTGAACTCCATCCAAACGCCGGTGCTCGCCTCCGAGCCGAAGTGGCTCTCCTTCCCGATCACCTTCTCAGCCCTAGTAGTAGCTTTGGGGATGCAATGATACATGATCATGGATCTTCTCCATCTGTTCCTACTAACCCATCTACAAGTGGCTTGAGTTTTGATGCTACAGGAGAAAATCTGGATGCAAACGGTGGTGATTCTGCACGGAACAGGCGTCATTTTATGTGCACAGATGAAGACAACGGCGGCTCGCCAAGAGATGTGGATCCACCTACGTCGTCAGGAAGATCCAGCTTGGGATCGGTGCTGGATTCGGCGCGTCGGGGAAGCTGTCGGGTCTGTCCCGCCCACTCGCGTCGGCCGCCGGATCTTCGCGGGCGCGGGGCATGGCTCGATGGGGGACAACGGTGCACTCTCGCCACAGCCTGATCCCGAGCCGGTGGAGCTGTCGGGGGCAGCTGAACCCGAGGCTGATTCGCCTTCCCTGGGTGGATCTTCTGTGGAGACGAGCCCTGCACACACTTCTGCTGCTGCTCCAACACACCATCATCAAACTCGATTGCGCCAAGGTATACAAAGAGCCAAAAATTGCGTCCGATGGCACTGTGATGGTGCAACCTCGCCTCATCCTCTGGTGAACCAACCACGGTGACCCGAAGCACTTGGTGACAAGAATTGGGTTTCGCCATGGATAGCGAGTTTGATGCATTACAAAGGAACGGACATGACGTTTGGTACCTCGACCAAAGGGGAAGAACATCATCGGATGTAAGTGGGTTTATAAAATTAAAAGGAAGGCAGATGGAACTATAGAACGGCATAAAGCGAGATTGGTGGCAAAAGGATACAAACAACGATATGGAATCGATTACGAGGATACGTTCAGTCCGGTTGTGAAGGCTGCAACAATTCGACTTATTTTGTCCGTGGCAGTGTCAAAGGGCTGGTGTCTTCGGCAATTAGATGTTCAGAATGCCTTTCTTCATGGTGTGCTAGAGGAGGAGGTGTATATGCATCAGCCGCCCAGGTATGTCAGCAAGATTCATCCAAGTTATGTGTGTAAACTTGACAAGGCGTTGTATGGCTTGAAACAGGCTCCTCGTGCATGGCATGAACGTCTTTGTGACAAGTTGAAGAAACTCGGGTTTGTACCATCCAAGGTTGGTACCTCCTTGTTTTATTATCACAAGGGTGGCTATACTATCTATGTATTGGTGTACGTTGACGATATCATTGTCGCCAGTTCTTCTTCAGCTGCAGTTGATGATTTGCTCAAGGATCTGCAGGATGATTTTGCACTCAAGGATTTAGGAGAGTTACACTACTTCCTTGGGATAGAAGTTAAGCGGTTGGTGGACGGTCTATTACTGTCACAGGAGAGGTATGCTTCTGACATTCTCACTCACTAGTAGAAATTTGATCATGGATGACGTTCACCTTTGGTCACTGTATGTGTCAGGAACGTCACATAGTTTAGCCTGTGACGACCCTGCAGACTGAGTTGCCGTCCTCCTGCAAGTGCAGTTCATGTCTTATGCCCATATCATACAAATCTAGCCTAGCATTGTGTGTGTCCTTGGACTTGCCTAGTATGTTGAGTAATGTGCCAAGAATATTTTCACAAATATTCTTCTCTATATGCATGACATCGAGATTATGTGGAAGCTTCAAATGTTTCCAATATGGCAACCTCCACAATGCACTTTTGCGGCTATAAATCTTTGGACCGTCATTTGCGCTTCCTTTTATTTCGGTAATGTCGGGCTGCTTACGGCCCGACATCCGCCACCTCTCTAGCTCTGTTCGACCTCCTCCATGGTAAACTTGCCAGGGTGAACTCTGTTTTCACGCCTACCATCAAAAGCCAAGCTGTTTCTCCATTTATGTGACAATGGAAGGTAACGACGATGTCCAATGTAGCATAACTTGCCCCTAATACGCCGAGACAACGGATCCTTGTCACAATGAATACATGCATAATACCCTTTTGTTGTTCGCCCGGATAACGTGCTTTCATTATTTGGATAATCATGTATACACCAAAGCACAGCCAAGACGAAGCTTGAACTTCTTACCTGTACATGCATCTAAGGTCCATACCCCCTGCCATAGATCGAGCAGTTCTTCGATTAGGGGTTCAAGGAACACATCAAAATCCTTTCCTGGAGATCTTGGACCTGGGATGAGTAAAGACATAAAGCGCTTTGTTTGGATCCACACATTCCCACGGTGGGAGATTCAGCGGTGTCGAGCACGGCCACATACTTTATCTTTGTGTACTCATGTTGCCAAATGGATTGAATCCATCGGTAGCTAAGGCAAGCCTCGGGTTCCTCGGATCTGCCGCAAAAAGGATGGTTCCCTCCCCTCGCAAAAGTCTTTCCATGCTTCCCCATCACCGGATGGCTCATTACACCCTCGACCGGCTTCCTCACATTCTTGTGCCATTGAGTTTCCTCGGAGTTCGCTTTGATGCAAAAATTCTCTTCAACCTTGGCAAGAGTGGAAAATGCCTCAATACCTTATGTGGAACCTGCTTTGTCCCGTTTTAGTCTTTCCATCTAGACTCCTTGCGGTCGGGCACGCATTCAACTTAGCATACTTGGTTGTTTTCGAATCCCGAAACAACACACAATTGTTCTTGCACACATGGATGTTCTCAAATGCAAGCCCCAATTCTTTAAGATATTTCTTGGCCTCGTCATATGATGTCGGCAACTCACTCTCAGGGTGTCCATCTGATATCAGCTTCATCATCGCGGTGAACCCTTTATTGGAGAGTCGATAACGAGACTTCATATACAACATCCTCACCATAAAAGAAAATTTTGAATGTTTAGAACGCGGGCTGAGCATCGTCTTCGCATCTTGCAAAACTGTTGCAAATGTTGGTGTTTCTCCATCAGCCTCTGCCGCTGCAAACAATTCTCCTAACATCTCTGGTACTCCATGATCATCATCGTCAACATCATCGTTCTCATCCTCATGTATCCCAAAGTCATGATCATGTCCTTCTACCTCCTGATCTATACCCTCATTAATTACAACATCTGCAGCCTCCCCATGATGAATCCACCTGGTGTATGTAGGTGAAATTCCATAAATGTGCAGATGATGTTCTACCTGATTCTGATGTATCAGCCTTCGATTATGACAATTAATGCACGGACAACTAATATGTTCGTCTTCATGGTACCTTTCACTAACAAATTTTAGAAACTCTTCAACTCCCTTGACATAATCAGTTGTGAATTGTTTCCCAAAAACCCAACTTCTATCCATCTGTTTTGACAAAAAAAGTATGAACTACCTAACTGTGATTAAACTAAACCAATTACTAATGCATATAAGAACCAAAATTCAAACACATAAAAAAACATCAAACCTTCAAGTGCCGCTGTTCTGTCCACGCACCGCAGCTGTTCTGTCCGCGGCCAAACCTTCTCTGCCCTCGCTAGCGTGCGCTGCACTGCTGTGCCCGCGCCTAGGCGACGATCGCCGACGATCCTGCGCCAAGCCTCGATCAGGTCGACGCACACGGTCACGTCGACACACGGCCACTTCCTCGATCAGGTGACGCCGAGAAGAACCACTTCCTCGATCAGGTGACGCGCGCGATCACGTCGACGCACGGCCACTTCCTCGATCAGGTGCTGCCGAGAACACGATCCTGCGCCGAGGCCGACAAAACGATCGTGCGCCGCGCTGAGGAAACGATGTGCGCCGCTGAGTATTGCGTGGAGTACCCTACGCGACCCAGCATCAATCTAAGGGCCACGATCACTGATCCATTTAGTTTAGGGCCCAACCAAAGCATTATCAAGTTAGACGCTTCCATATATGTACATTAACTTGCATTGTTCCTGCAAAAATGGTGGACTAGTCTAGTGGTAACTCAGGCTTATGAGCTGCGTTAGGTTGCAGGGTCGAACCCATGCGGCTGTATATTTTTGCTATGTGGCTGTATATTTTTTCACAAACAAATATTTACCTGTGGCGCGGCACTGGAGGCCCACTTTTGAGAACATTAAAATTTGAGCTGGCCATTTCGCCCAAAAATCTGACGCCGTCAATTACTCAGGTGGGCCAAACCACATACGATGATTACCCAAAACCATTCATCATTAGGTGCGACAAACGATGGCTTCCCTAAAAAAAATGCACCATAGGTTTCAAAAAAAAAAAATGCGAAACGATGCAGCACATGGGAATCACAATCTATGACGATGATATTCTGTTGTTCTGTGTCGTTCCTATCATTTTCGTCATGAAACTTTAAGTCAAATCTTGGTCACTTGTAATTTATGACGAAGAATACAATTTGGTCATAGAATGTTATCCTTCCATGACCAAAGTAACCAGCGTCACTAGAAAAATGTCACAGATGATCATATTTCTACTAGTGACTCGGGCCGGGATGAAAAATTGTAAACCGGTCGTTACTCCTTTATCGCCTTCAGAGAAGCTGAGTATTACAGTGGGAAACAAGCTTGGGCCGGATGATTCATCACGGTACAGAAGTTTAGTTGGGGCTCTCCAGTACCTTACTCTTACACGGCCCGACCTGTCGTTTGCAGTAAACAAAGTCTGCCAGTTTCTTCATGCACCCACCTCCGTGCATTGGAGCGCTGTCAAACGGATCCTGAGGTATGTGCAAGGAACGAGAAAGCTGGGGTTGAAAATTCAAAGATCCAGTTCTACAATGGTGAGCTCCTTCTCTGATGCGGGACCAAGCTGGGTGTGTTGACGCGATAGACGATCAACTGGGGGCTTTGCTGTTTTCTTAGGCAGCAACTTGATCTCGTGGTGTGCTCGAAAGCAAGCCATGGTCTCTCGGTCCAGTACAGAAGCCGAGTACAAGGCTCTAGCAAACGCCACAGCTGAGATGATGTGGGTTCAAAAGCTATTGCAGGAATTGGGGATACCATCGCCATGAGCTGCGCGTCTTTGGTGTGACAACTTAGGAGCCAAGTACTTATCGGCCAATCCAGTGTTTCCATGCGCCACAAAACATATCGAGATTGATTATCACTTTGTGAGAGAATGGGTGGCACAGAAATTGTTGGACATCCGGTTCATTAGCACTAATGATCAGCTAGCTGATGGATTCACTAAGCCAGTGTCGGCGTTCAAACTCCGTCAGTTCAGAGACAATCTCAACCAGGGTATCTCGTTCCCCTATCTTTCACACCCATGTCAAGACGAGCTGATGAGCTCTGACGACGACGACGAGATGACTGATGAGTTCCCACGTCGAGATCAAGACGACGGGTCGTGGATGGGATCTGACGAAAACGACGAACAAGAGGTGACTGATGTGTTCATGGGGAACAGAAATCGAGTCCAGCTTCGACACACCTGCTGATCGATCTTTACGCTACTCATTGATCATCTGAAAACAGAATACTACTGTATCTCTGTTTTGGCATAATGATCAAGGAAATAATCTCAATTTTGGATGATGTGGAGTTCATTCCAAGTGCAGCTCTGAGGCAACAAGATGAATTTGGGGTGGAGTTCAAGATGATATGGGTATGGCCAATCAACTCTGTTTTGCTTTCCTGCTTGTACTTTACAAATAGTATATTACAATCTTACTGACAAAAATGGCCCCATTTGGAACATGAGAAATTTCCCTATCTCTGAGTCTTTACAATGAAATTGAACTAATCACAATAAAGTTCCTGCTTGATTTCTTTGCTGAAACTGAGTTTATAAATGCCGATCGTCATTGAAAGCTGGGAACTAATTCTGAAAGTGCCCGGCAAGGGTGATATGATGCTGGAAAATGCAAACAGTAGTATATATCTGGCAAGAATCCTTACTAGATATATTAATGGTTCGCCCCAGAACAAGTTCTGGTGATCATTGTCATTGAATCCGAGAATCTGATTCTAGTACTGGCCGATAGAACAGTTTATGCTGATCATTATTGAATTCGGGAATCAGATTCTGACTTCTGAGAGTGCCCGGCAACAGTGAGGTTGGAAAATGCACACTATTACTCGCTTTATTCCTGTCTTTTGATCCTCTCACACAGATTCGCCATCTTCCGCACATTCACAGCCATGAGATCAGGGGTAGCTATAACCCTCTCATAAAAATATAGTAAGAGCAACTACAACCGTTTGACATTTGGACTTGGCATTCCATATTTTTGCCAAAATCTGTGAATTGCCTTCTTCAACCGTTTGGCATTTGGCTTGGAAAATTGGTGGGACTTGGCATTTGACGTGCCAAACCGCGCATATATGCGTGCGCCGTTGCTCCGCGCATCCGCTATAGCGTACAGAGGCAGAAAGGGTGGAAATGCAATTTTGTTTCTATGTCAGGTTCCTGATGCAAGTTTTCTTTAATTTGCCAAGTGAATTTTGCCAAACCATTGGAGATGACTATTTTTTTTCACTTAGCAAAACTTTTGGAGAGTTGGTAAAATTCTATTTTTGCCAAGTGAATTTTGCCAAACCGTTGGAGATGCTAACAGTAGAAGTCGTAAATCCAATGATAAAAACAACACAGAGATTTCCGAGCTACCCAGCATTAAAACAGTCCCCTGAAAAAAAAAATCAGGTACGATCGAATTCATATCAAACTCGATCATCATACAGGAAGCAATAGCAGCAAGAAGCCAAGAACATACAACACATACACAAGTCCAGCAGCAGTTGAAAGACAAATCATATATCACACACACATTCACATCACGGTTTGGTACATGCAAGCATGATGGAGGGGTCATCAGGAGACTCTCGACCGCAGGATGGACTCATCAGGAGACGAAGATGATGGAGGGGTCGCAGCAGCACTCGTCGAGGAGGCAGCAACAGCACAGAGCCGCCAGGCTGCAAAATCACCAGAGCCGACACTCAGAGTCAGAGAGATATAACTAGTTGGGAATCAAACAAGACCACGGATTGGCCGAAGAAACTAGACCAAGGCCAGAGGTGAAACTGGGAATCAAAATGGCCGGCAGTAGTACGTACCAGCCCTCGAGGAATCCAGGCGACCGAGGCGGCGGCTGCGCGTACTGGTACTGCGGCGGCGCCATCACCGGCGGCCCCTGGTACGGGTACGGTCCCTGGTTGTAGTAACCTTTAATTTTGCAAGAACAGACAGCAGGATATCATCACATCAGCTTCTGTAGAAGCCTAGAACTGGAAGTAAGCCGAGTGACGCGTACGTACCTTGCTGCGCCGGATATGGGTACCCGGCGGCGTACCTCGGAGCACTCATCCTCGCTTTGCTTCCTGATCGAGCTGTGGGATTGGTTGGTTAGACGCCTGAGGCCAGAGAGATCCAGGACGAGCTATGGTTAACTGGTTAATTCGATGGGCATTTTATAAGGAGAAGAGATGCAAAAGCACGAGCAAGGTCATCGAGAGGACGATGAGGCCGAATCGCCCTGCCGCGTCAGCGACACGGATTACATATTCCCGTGCTTCATGCTGCTGTGGCTTTGTGGTGCAGAGTGCCAATGTCACACACAGTTGCCAACTTTGGATGACTACTGGCCGGCCGGGTGCATATGGGGCGTGAGGTAGCGCATGCTCTTCTCAGTAAAACTGGGTGCTGCGTCCCGGAATAACCATCGGCACCGGCACGCCAATTGAACGAAGTTGCATTATTCTGGTTCAGTTTACACGGATGCTAGATATTCTTTGGTTATCTTCAGATTGACAGGGATCGATAGTAGTGAAGCAGTTGTGCCTTGGGGAGGTGACGCAGGATACCTAAACCACTCGCCCATGCATAGCGGAACGAAAGAACGAAAGCCGGCCACCAACCTTCATCTCTGGATTTCCTCAAAAAAACCTTCATCTCTGGGTCCATGTGCGTGTCGTCAAGTGAGTATTGAGCTTCAAGTTCAAGTCACGGAGTTTGCTTTGATTTCTGGAAAGGGAGTACGGATCGGCGACAACTCATACAAACTGTATAATATATACCGTGAGTGAGTGCATGCGCGTGCATGCGTACAGAATAGAATCCGATTCAAAGTGCAAGCATAAAGAAACCAGGCACAACTAAAGATGGCCACACGGGCCGCCCAGCTCGGGCCCAATAGTGGCATGGCCCAAAAGGGGGGCCGTCTCGTGCTGTGCCATGCCAGCCCACGGGCTGTGCAGCCATGGCCCTGCTACGTACAAGGGTCAGGCCGGCCCTATGGCATGATAGGCCCACTAGGATCTGGCAGCCACATCCTCCTCGGTGAGAAAGAGGAACCTCACTAGACTTCTCTTCTCGACAAAGGGCTCACGACGTAATGACAAAGACCATTGGTTGGAGGCTCTTACCCAGGATTCGAACTCTAGGTGCGACACTTTATCCTAGTTTTTCTGGCTCTATGAGCGTCAGCGTTGTACTGTATAATCTAAAAAAAAAAACTAGACTTCTCTTCTCAACCCCCTCCACAGGCGCCATCACGCACTTCAAGGTGTGAGCACCTGCGGAAGGGGTGATGCTGGTCGCGTTGACCACAAAGTTGTTGATGGTGTCTATCTCCATGGAGGACGGGTACATCAAATGGGCGGATTAGAGCCGCGAGTGCTTCAAGCGCTCTAACCAAATGGACTTCGATGAGCCTACGCTAATAGCTGCCTTTGACGGCGATGTGTTCGCCAATGACTCACAAGGCGCGATCTTCACACCAAATTTAAATAAAACAAGAAAAAAAGAAAACCAATTAGAAATGCTACTAAGCGAGTGAAAATTTTTTGCACATTATGATATGTATATGTTGTAAACGCGACATTCTCTAATGGCATATGGAAATAATCGGGGAAATTTAATTTAGAGAAATGCTATACAATAGTAAGTTTTTAAGCCTTCCAAACAACCATATTTTGGGCCTTTAGATGTGACACGTGGTGCGATTTGGGTTGTTCGATCTCCTACCTTCCTTCTGCTCCCACCTCCGATCTCTAGCTTGGCATTTTCTTCTGCGTCCACCTATATATCCTCACGAGTCGTGACGGATGTCGCCTCCATGAGGCCGCCCTTTGGCAACCACTACTACAGATTCGCTCATCACTACCGTTGGCATCACTTTGCCGGAATTTAATCCACCGGCAGTGTTGAACCTCACCCGGCAAAGGATGAACCGTTCAGCGCTGGAAACTCGAAACTCCACGGATTGGACCAATTCCGGCGGTGAAGACTCGGATCACCACCGGTTGAATCGTTCCCGGCAAAGGTCTTGATGGACCTGAGATCACTTTCGCGGGTTTGAATTAGAACCGAAAGCGATTTGAAGATTGACACAACCGGGTTGAATTAGAACCGATAGCGATTTGAGAGGGGAAGCAAAGGAACCGATAGCTCGCGGGGTTGAATGAAGAAGGAACAAGTAAAAAAACAAACGATAGAAACAGAAGATTGCACACGAGACGAATTAAAAACGACCGGGTCATTATATATTAGTAGATAATATATTAACAAAACGAGAAAAATTAAAAGAAAGCGGCCGCCGCCATCGCCCCGCCGCCGCCGCCGCCTAGGCCTCGTCTTCACTGCCGGCCTCATCCTCGCCGCCGGCCCTCATCCTCGCCGCCGGCCGCGTTCCGCCGCCGGGCCGCCGGAGTCCGCCCGGCCTCGCCCGGTATCCCCCTAGCGAGGATGTCGGCGATGGCTTCGACCTTGAAGGCGTAGAAGTTGGCCTTCTCCACCAACGGCCAAGGCACCGTTGGCAGGCCGACTTCTTCGGCCAGGTGGGTGAGCTTCTGGAGGGCGTCACGGAGGCGCGCGACGGTGAACAGAAGCTCCTCGTTGGTGTAGACGCCGGCCATCGTCGATGAAGAAGCTAGCTCTGCCTGGGGTTTATGGAAAGAGAGAGGTTAACTAGCGATGGAGATGGTACCAAATCAGAGCGTTATGTGTACAATTATATAGTAACAAAAGCATGGAATGCATGCAGTCGATTGTCATTCCCCAAGACGCGGCGCCATAAAAACAGTCAACAGCCACACCGGCTCATCCAATGGCCGTCGCGATCGGCCCGTCTCCCCCCATGAAGGGCGATCGGCGGCGTGTGCACGCGTTTCGATCTCCAATCCACGCTTTAGGCGGCAACCAAGGGCGACCGCTACGCGTTTTGCGTAGCGTTTCCAATGGCCGCTTCCTCGGCTGCCAAGACGTTTTCCAAGACCCAATCCCGAAATCCGCGGTTCGATCCCCAACAAGCCAGTTTTTGACCATTTTTTCAAGAACGATGCTCGAGTTTAATTAGGATTACCATTGCTATAGATGTTGCTCACGAAATCTAATGATATTGATTTGATAGCATAGATATAGATACTTATCTAAATACACCATTGTTACTTTGAAACAAGTAATGCATGCTTTACATTGTTTACCATTGCTACAAGATCAACCACACGTACCTTCGATGCCGACGGGTGAGGGAGCAGGAGGGAGGGAGGGAGACGAGAGACTTCTGCTGGCTGGAGCACGAACAAATGACACACTCAACTAGTAAGTCGTAGCACGCGTCCACAACACTGCCGGGCTATTTAAAGAATCAAACTTTGTACCGCCCAATGGATAGCCATCACTTTTTTTTTTTTTTTACCACAATACTGTAGCTGTCCACGTTCACTTAGCATGTTCCAAAGGGCCTGTGCTGCATGCATGCCGCCGCTTGGAGAGCCGCGTTGCCCGGTAGTATTCACCGCCGGTTAGGAAACCGGCGGTGTCTCCGAATCGATGAGAAAAAGCCTGTGGCACCAGTGCGGCGTCGGCGGGTTAAATCAATGTCGCTTAACACCGCCGGGTGTAGTTTTACACCCGGCGATGATGATGTGTAGATCACCGCGGGTGTAGTTTTACACCCGGCGGTGATGTGTAGATCACTTTGCGTGCGATCTTTTCGCGGTGGTATTCGACATCACCGCCGGGTGAAAACTTAGACCCGGCGGCGATTTCGAAAATTCAACGGCCGCCGCGGTTCTCAACTCGACGGCTGACCATCGCGCACCAATCTTTGGCGCCTTCTTTGCCACGTCCTCCGTACAACGACAGTCGACTCAACCACGCCATCTCGCCTATTTAAACGGCAAGGGGGACGCTGTGTTTTGCACCCAGTTTCTCCTCTCTGTTCTTGCATTCTTGGTTCGTCCAAGTGGTTCCTAACCCTCTCCTCAAAATCTGAGAGGGCTTAGTTTTGAATTTTTAGTGTCATGGGTTTTGGATCTAGGAAATCTTTTTCTCCTTATTTTCCTTGTTCTTCGTCCTCGATCTTCTTTGCTAGCAAGTACTTTCCAGTTTCACATATATATGACCTTTCTTTGGGAGAAAGCCCTCCACATACAGATATACCTAGTCCAAGAAAATAGTTTACGAGAAAAGGTGCTAGAAGAGTCTTCTTGATGAAAGAGAGACACCGGGGCTTGCGAAACTACGTGGGTGCCATGATTCAAGATCGAACTCGGACTCATATTAAGAGTCCGGAGTCCTTGTGCTTTGGGGTGCTAGTGTTCGGCCAATATCCCAGGCACATGGGCATATAGTATCTGAATCATATGGTGCATCCATGGAAAAACAATCCTCATTGGACCAAGTTACTGTGATTTCATCCTTGGTCCAATGGTCAAGTTTGGGCTGAAGATGAAGCTCCCGGTGAATCTCATCCTCCAACCTCCTCAATGAGTGCACGTAGCGCCTCGCCACTTCTTCGACCCCCGAGAGGTGCTACAAGAGACTTACTTGAGGTGGTTAAATTTTAATGTGTTTGTACACTTTGATTGTAGCATTGACCTATCTGTGAATTGATCTTTGTTACCGTATATTTAGTTTTATGTAAGGTCTTTGCTATGGAAATATATGTAATGTAAGGTCTTTGTTATGGAAATATATGTAATCAAATTTCTTATCTGTTGTATTTCTGTTTGATGAATGTTGATTGTCTCTTCGATATCTTTTAGTTCCCATTTTTTACCCTTCATCGAACATAATAAAGACGGTTGCGTCAATAAAATATGCTGCATATTGTGAGAAAAAATCAACAGATATCCAAATCTAATGTGAATGAAATAAAGTTATATATGTAACAAAAACAAAGAACAGATAATGAATTTTATTCACATCCATATCCCCTTAATATCACTAAAATCATTCAAAACAATATGCTGCATAGAACGTGATATGGTATCCAGCTTGCGTGAAGCATCTACTCGTACATATGCAAAGCAAGATCGCAACAATTCATGCATGCAAACCGAGTGAAGTGACAACACCGTGAATTCACCGCCGAATACATACAAACAAAATGGTAGTGATATTGTATTCACTTGCCGGCTCCATTCAAATAACCGGTAGTCATGTTGTTATCACTACCGGGTATATCTTAATACCCTAAGAGTGATGTACCCGCACCGATCAACTGCTATAAATCAAGGCGCCCAGCCGCATCCACACACATACCCAAGCACGCACCCACGAGCTCCGATCACTTTCTGCACGAAATCCACTTAGCTCTTTCACTCTCTCTCTCTCTCTCTCTAGGAGATTTGTTCATGGCTCCGTGGATATTACATTGGTAAGGATATTTTTTTCTTGTCTAGAATTCCTATATAAATGCATATAAACAATACATATATATATATATACACTATATATATTTATGAGCTTTGTCCTTTTTTTTTTTTTTTATCACTCACGGTGGTGGTATGAACGGTCCTTTGCCTTTCTTTGCCACCACAAGAACCAGGTTTCCACGCCGGCGATGAGCCATTCGCCCTGAGTGGACACAAGGCCATTCCCTTATCCAATCATCGTATGTAATTTTTTTTTCTAACATTTTTTATTTCTTATTTTACTATAACAAATACATGGACAATTAGTTTAACTTAACGTCATTTTGTTGCATTTATATGTGTCACGGACTTTATCCCCATACAATGGCTAGAAACAACACTTAGCCGGTTCTCTCTCTCTGGTTTTATGGAGACCACAACATCTAGAGCATCGTCACATGGTCATCAACTATATACGTGTGAAATAAGTTTTTACATCCCTTCGAGGATTCCGAGGACACAACAGCCACCTAATCCACGAGGAGGGGGAAACGAGAGAATGACCGTGCAAAACGCCGAGTACCATGCCGTTTTCTTGTGCTTAGATGCACCGACATGTTTGCTACATTGTGCCTGATTTCTCGCACTTCAAGATATTTGCTTTGTCTTCTCATAATATCCCCCATGGCAATATAGCGAATATGTTAGGGAGTTACAACTATGATGATGTGGTAATAAATTAAATTCATCATTTTGGCAATGCATATTGGATAGATTCACATCATCCTCATTCATTTTGATTCTCCCACTTGCAGATTTTGCTCCACGATCTTACTTATGCTGCATGTGGCTTGGCGGCCGTTCTCGACCAAGCTCTGAGACCGACTTCGGTACGATTGGGACTTACGTGCACACCTCGGCCGCAAACTACGGAAGGGCGACAATATTGCATAAGGTTTACTAACTTAAACGATGGTCGCTCAGTAGGTTATATCTATGGTCGAGCATTTTTACGGCTTTACGAGGGACGAGAGAGTGCAATCATAAGGGCATTGACCTTCATCGACTCAAGCGGATACTTAATCCGTGACATCAATTACCCGATATTTCTACAATCCTACATTCGTGTGCATGGATCACAAGCTGGACCCAATATTGATCCCGACGACGATGATGACGATTAGTGTGTTTACTATGTTAATTATTTGTAAGGTTGTAGTTTAACTGGTTCCTAATTAATTTGTAATGTTCTTGTGGCCCATGTGGTCTCAAACTTTTTGTGAGCCTTTCACATGCAAATGGGGAAGCACCCACGAAGTTTGAGATTTTTCGGAGTTGGTTTGGTACTTTTTCCTGTTTATTTGAATTTCTGCGCGACGCCACCCTGTAATTGTAGTTTGAACTGAGCGTACCCACGAAAAGAGCCGGAATGCTGCTAGACTTTTCCACAGGGTCTCATGTGCCCTAGGAGGCAAATCACTGTGGAGGTCCAAGACAAATTCTTGTGTTTCCATGGTTTAATTAGCCTTCTTGTCGCCAGTTTAGCTAGAAGAAAATCATAGTAATTAAAATATTTATCAGAAAAACCTAAGAACTTGTGTGGGGTCATATTTTGGGTGTACATGACTGGAAAAAAAAATCAAGCCATTTCCACCATGGAGGATTACACATCCTTCACAGAGGCACATGATCCCTACCATCGAACCAAGACTATACAATTAGTAGATCTTGTGCTCCATGTGGTTCATATGTTTTGCTTGTTGTAGTGGTCTCAAACTTTTTGTGAGCCTTTCACATGCAAGTGGGGAAGCACCCACGAAGTTTGAGATTTTTCGGAGTTGGTTTGGTAGTTTTCCCAGTTTATTTGAATTTCTGCGCGACGCCACCCTATAATTATAGTTTGAACTGAGCGTACCCACGAAAAGAGCCAGAATGCTGGTAGACTTTTCCACAGGGTCTCATGTGCCCTAGGAGGCAAATCACTGTGGAGGTCTGTCACACCCTAAAATTCCTATTTTGGGATGTGACGTAGAAAACACTAAATAACAACAAATAAATTTATTATTTCCTAAAATTCATAAACTCTAGTTAAGTTGTTGATATTCTAAATAGTGAAAAATGTGGGTTTCTAAAATTTTTCCAATTTAATTTAATGATGTGTTGCATTCATGCCTTTGCATAGTGTTTATGTTTGAAAAATGAATTTAAATATTTTCAAATGCGCCTAGGGTTTGATCTCACCTTCATCACCTCAAATACCAAACAAATGTCTAAAGCTCAATCAAGTCTTGTGCTCGTCATCCTTCAAAATAGCATGACATGTTCTCTCTTTCTCTCTTTTCTTTTCTTTCTCGAGCTCTCAGTCAACTTGGCTTGCATGAATTTCTTGGGCCAATCTTTTCTCCTCCGTTATCTACTCATACAAATGAATCTCAAATTCGGTGAAGCTAACTTTCACCTAGCCAATCATGGCAACCCACACTTCTTACTTTTGCTAATGGCATAAACACAATCCATGCCCTGCTATCTTTTTATCGCATGCAATTCAAAATCTTAACCCATATCCAAATCAGCTCGGCACCTCCTCTTTTTAAGCTAACAGATCAAAGATAGACATTCTCCATTTCTTTAGGCCAAGTACGAACCAGCCCAAACCACATCCCTCATCTCTCTCACTCCATCTCCTCCGGCTACCCACGCTATCCCTTCTCAATCATGCAAAAACAATAGGATATAATGCCTCATCAATTGTATATTGCTCTTCAATTGCATGAAGAAAATAGCCATGGTTCCCCCTCTTCTTTATTTGACCAGGACGTCCTCTCCATTTCTTTGCCACCTGCCTTTTTTTTCATGCAAAAATAACAGCCACACATAATAGTTTTCACTGACTTTTTTGGACCCATCTCCCTTAACCACCCCTCCTAATCTCTCCCTTTTATTTTTATATGCAGTTACTCAATTGAGGAGCATGACCAGCCATGCCCGTCCTCTCTATTCTTCTTCTGCTCTCCATGCAAATATTGATGCACCTAATTCCTTCCTCACATACATCACCAGCAGGACATACCTCTCTTAAGAGTGCTCATTTAGTCTATCAATTTATCTCTTTCTCTTCAATTACATGCATGCAGCAATTTCTCCTCACCTCTCTTTCACGTGGACAAGACTTCCTCTCTTCTCTATGGCGCCTCCTGCATTGACTGTCATGCAAAAGTATAAGTAACCTCTAATTCTTCCTTCCTTAATTCGATTGGTCACACCTCTCTTTAACCTTCTATTAATAGAACCTTTTACTCTATTCTTTCTCAAAATTGCATGCAATGGCAGCCAAGACTCTCCTCTCTCTTTTACATGACGCCTCCTCTCCCCTTGTAAAATGAAACCAGCCATATATTCATTGTTCTCTCTCTCCATCATGCACAACAGGTCGCCATCCCTCCTCCTGCTGCTCACGCGCAACCATTCTCATGCAAAAATAATAGCAATACATAATACTCCTCCTTAATCACTTCACCATTTGCCTCCTCTTCAAATACATGCACAACACAGCAGCACATCTTCTCCCTATGGCGCACCTTCTTCCTCCTCTCATGCAGAAAGCACCAGCGCCAATCTGTCCTGATGCAGCTGCCTCCTTTCCTTCCTCTCATGCAGGAATTGCAGCAAGTATTACTCCCTAATTCCCTTTACAAGCCCCTCTTTATTCACCTTCAACACTCTCTAATTCCTGGAATGAAAGGCTCATGAAAGCAGCCATGCATCTTCTCCTCTCCCTCTGCAGAACAGGTGAGTCTTCTCTCCTCTTCTTCTTGTTCTGCAGCCACACAACAGAAGGACGACCCATCTATTCTCCTCCCACCTCCATGGACGCCCCTCCCCTTCTCTCTTCCTCCCCATCTGCCATGGACGCCCCCAACTTCTCCTCCTTCCTCCCCTGTTTTTCTCCACAAAAATTGATCCCTTTTAGTGCAGTGATTTCCAATTTTCCGCTGCACGTCTCCTCGGGAATCCTGGAATCTTTCGCATCATCAAGTGGTAGTTTCGTGGCCTTCCCTGTTCTTCACCATGAAACTGATGTTCATGGCCTTCTCTCTGTTTTGATGATGCGCAGCACCGCAACACTACATGGAGGCCACCACATGCCTTGCCGTCTTCCCGAACCCACAGCAGCACCTCGCTCCTCGTCGTCGCCGCTATTTCGGTACATAACATGGTGAGGTCGTCTATCCATATTCCCTCTCTGATCTTGCTACTCCATCCCCACTCATCCATCGCTTTGATCTCTCGTGTGGCGTAGTCATCTTCGAAGTGGAATTGGCGCTGCCCCGTTCGCCGCAGACCCAGTCTTCACCCATCGTCGACACCGACTGCCATCAAACTTCATCTTGAACTCCTACGAACCATGATGTGAGAACCTCTATCACCACCCCATGTTATCTTCATGTTCCTTCCAGCGATACAAGTGTCTATCTTCAGTTTTGATCAAAATTCCGTCAAAGATCCCTGCAATCATGTCACTGTCCATTGCGGACAGCGGCGTTGCTGCTGGTTCTCAAGCGCGTTCCCAGAAATTCACACCTCCGTTTTGCAATTACTTTGATACACGTGTGTAATATATACCTGCACACACCTCTAAGAAATCTCGTGTCCATAGGATCCAAGATGAAAGAGATATCGCCCATTTTGTGATTGCTGTCCCTGCTGCCTCACAGCTGCACTGCTGCCTGTTGGCATGCATGTTCCTCACAATCCACGACTCCCTTTGTCAATCCCTTTGTTCCACACATTTATCATATGTTTTTACACACCTCTATGGAATTCCATGGCTATAGAGTCTAATCCGAAAGAGTTATGATGTTTTCTTATGCTTGCTGTCCATGCTGCCCCACAGCAGAGTTCCTGCCGGTTGGCATTCGCGTTCCCAGTGATCTAGAGATCCTATCACCAAACCCTTTTACCACAATGTGTATACCATCCTTGCACATGACTCTACAAGTTTCAGTAGGCATCCATGATATTATGGCAAAGATATTGAGCCCATAGTGGTTGCTACTCCTGCTGTCCAAACAGCAGCCACCCAGATATTGCAATCGCGTTTCCCAGCTAACCGATTGTCGAAATATCATGTCCTTTTGCCACATGCTCCATACACTACCTATCTTCCAAGTTAGCATGTATCCATCATGTTTTCTCCATTCCTATCATTCACCGAATCCTTCTTGCCTCTACCTTTGATCTTGCATATCTTTTAAAGTGTGTTTCCTGTTTTAGTTGTTTTTGCGCTCAACGAACGTAGCTACAGCCCCACGTGTTTTAAACCTTTATGCATTGTTTTATATATACTGAGTGATGTACTGCTTCTAGGTTTATCTATGATGGTTGTGATGATTTTGCGATCGATAGAAGAGGCTATAAGGATGATCCGGAAGGAAAGCTGAACAAGTTTGAGCACTATCTGAGGCAAGTGTAACATGAGTCCCCTTGTTTACCCAATAACCATTTAATCACTTTCATATGCATATGTCTAATATGATGCTAAGGACTTCACCTAGTACTTGATATCCTGTATTCCTTGTTACCTTTGGGTTATGCATATGGGTAGTTCTGCTTAGCCTGCAATCACCAAAGTTAATGTTAATCTTGATTAATGGTATATGGAATCAATGTTAAAAGGATGCTTTTTAGCAACATGGATATCAGGGGGCTAGAGCATTGGGCCTTTATGGGTGCTCTAGTCTACCCTCCGTAAGGACTGAATCTTAAAGTGGCAACCCAGGACTTACAGTACAACCATGAGTGCTACATGGCACTGGCTTTGGTCAAGTATGAGGACCTTTTCTAGCTTGTTAGTGGTTACCGAAAGACGCAAAAGGGGTGTGCCTTGGGGTGTATAGCGGCGCCCCTACTTGGTGTGTACAGTACCGCGACTACATGTGCCTCTCGAGGGTTGCACCTATACACACTTGCCACGGAAACCTAGCGGCCACTAACTTGTTAGACGAACCTTTGAAAGACTTCGTAATGAGACCCTGCCTACTCACCTTGGAAGTGTTAGGGGGTCGATGGGCCCTGGGCAAATGGGAATCACGGCTCATGGTGAAAGTGTACACCTCTGCGTAGAGTTTGATCAAACTGATATATCAGCCGTGCTCACGGTCACGAGCGGCCTGGATCCTTTTCGAGATAGATGGTTCTATAGATGGTTTGGGATGATGATTAATCTTGATGATAATAATTATACTTCTCACCTTGGGAGCTTAAGCATAACATAGTTACTTAGGTTTAAAATAATAAAATATGACCAACTAAAAATGCTTACCGCAGTTGAGCCAAGTCTAGCCTTTTGAGTCTTTCATCCCCTCATGTTATACTTGCTGAGCATGGTGAGCTGACGCTTGTTGTATCACCAATGAAAATCCCGGATGGGTACCAGATGGTGGATCCAGAGAAGAGTTTTTGAAAGGAGTCCATGAGTACTAGGCGAGTGCTTCCCCCAGTCAACCGTCCCTGTGGAGTATGGAGACCCGAAGAGTAGATATAGAATAGTTTTTGCTATGCTTTGTAATAGTTGTAAGTCCTGTTGTAACTATATTTGATATATAATAAAGCATTGTTCTTGATATTCTCCATATTTATCTCTATATGTGTCGTGTGGACTTCCTGGGCACACATATAGTTAGCGCTTGGTATTCTTTGGAAAACCAGGTGTGACAAGGTCCAAGACAAACTCTTGTGTTTCCATGGTTTAATTAGCCTTCTTGTCCCCAGTTTAGCTAGAAGAAAATCATAGTAATTAAAATATTGATCAGAAAAACCTAAGAACTTGTGTGGGGTCATATTTTAGGTGTACATGGTTGGAAAAAAAATTCAAGCCATTTCCACCATGGAGGATTACACATCCTTCACAGAGGCACATGATCCCTACCATCGAACCAGGACTATACAGTGTAGTTCTTGTGCTCCATGTGGTTCATATGTTTCCCAGTGTTGTAGTGGTCTCAAACTTTTTTGTGAGCCTTTCACATGCAAATGGGGAAGCACCCAGGAAGTTTGAGATTTTTCAGAGTTGGTTTGGTACTTTTTCCCAATTTATTTGAATTTCTGTGTGACGCCACCCTGTAATTATTGTTTGAACTGAGCGTACCCCCGAAAAGAGCCGGAATGCTGCTAGACTTTTCCATAGGGTCTCATGTGCCCTAGGAGGCAAATCACCGTGGAGGTCCAAGATAAATTCTTGTGTTTCCATGGTTTAATTAGCCTTCTTGTCGCCAGTTTAACTAGAAGAAAATCATAGTAATTAAAATATTTATCAGAAAAACCTAAGAACTTGTGTGGGGTAATATTTTGGGTGTACATGACTGGAAAAAAAATTAAAGCCATTTCCACCATGGAGGATTACACATCCTTCACAAAGGTACATGATCATCCTTGAAGTGGCAGCATTTCTATTTCACTGCCGGTTGCGTGTAATAACCGGCAGCGAATAGGATTGGGGTGAAATTTTTCAAATCTATCTGAACCTCCCGCCATTTCGTTCCCCACCGCGCCCAAACCAGCCTTGCCTATATATATAGGTGAGTGGCTCGGAGCGAAATTTTGGCAAGCCATTTGAGCACCGCGCCATTCTCGTTCCCCACCAGCGTCGAAAGAGCACCAGATTCGCCGATGGAGCGCACCACCAACTCCAACGTCGCCGTTCGTCGTCCCCTACGCCGCCCGGGCCGTCCGTTCAGCGCATCCCCCGGTCGTTCCGCTCGGTGGAATCGAGGCTTGACGGCGTTCTCCCACGCCGCGCTCCTCCACTCCGACGTCCCCAACGCCGCCCGGCATCCTCCTCGCCCTTCACCCCTTCCACGGTGAGAACTAATTATCCCTTTAGGTGTTCGAGTTTTTACCTATGAGAATGAGAACTAATTCGCCGCTGTCCTAGCCTCGCGTCGCCCGCTTGGTCTTCCTCCACGCCGACGGAGGACCGCCGCCACACAGCCTCACGCCGTCTTCCTCTTCACCGCCCGACGCCGTACCGTCCGCGACCATGTCCTCCTCAAATCCACCAAGACAAGATAGGAGCGCACGAGGCGCACGAAAGCTTGGTGAGTGCGTCGGTCACTGCCCTTGAGGTGTTCGTTGAAATGCCCGCCTCGGTCCCTGCAACCTGTGCTCGAATTCCGAATGAAATTCATGAGTTAGTGTTGTTCGAAATCCAGTTTGGATATTTTAAATATATGTCTGTGCTTACATGTATAGGCAAGCATGGCGTGGTACGTAGTGTTTGTTGGTCGCCTGCCGGGGATCTATCTAACCTGGAAAGATTGCTATGCTCAAGTCCAAGGCTACGCTAATTGCTGCTTAATTGAAGAGAAGCCACCCCACATATTTGTGAAGATTGAAGAGAAGCCACTCCACATACTTATAAAGATTGCGAGAATTGTTTGCTTAATTGGTTTTGGAAAGATGTCATGCTTTTATTTTATGTCTATGACTCTATGGTCATTGGTCTTTTTATTTTAGAAGTTGATGTAGGCTTAGTTTCTAGAACATTAGGTGGATTTTGTTGTATGTAACCATTAAATCCTGTAATATTTTGACGATATTAATGTATGATGATTTTTCGGATTTAAAAAGAGCTGAATTCCACGAATAAATTCAAAAATTTTAAACAAAAACGCCGGGTAGCATGGGCCCGACAGTGAATGACATACAAACCGGTAGTGTAACTACACCGAATACTATCGGTTTGAATTACAAACCGTATTCTATGACGAAACATCGGCGTCGGCTGCATTAATCAACCGATAGTCTCCACTCTAATAACGCTTTCGGGTTGAAAACAGCCGACAGTGTTCACGTAATGTTCACTGACGGGTCCAAAGTAAGCCGCCATTGTTAGCTCTTCAATACACTGTCGGCTCAATCTAACCCGAGAGTGTTATCCCACGATTCACGGTTCGTTAAAGCCCGACAAAGGCTCCCAATATCAACTCGCCGGTGACTTCCGAACCTGCATTGCTTGGATCAAAAATGCCGCCGGTCCATGGAACACCCGCGGTGTTCGGAGACGAGTCTTATTTGCCGGTTCGATATCAAACCGGCAGTCTCTCCTCGCATCACCGCCGGTGTTTTGATCCGGTAGTGTTTCAAACCCCACATCACTACCGCTATGGTTCTCGCCGGTTCGGTTTTCGCGCGGAAGAAGGGTTGGAGCCCGGCGGTGATGTACAATTCGGTAGTAGTGAACCTTCCACCGGCTCCGTCCCCCAATAGACTGGCCTCCGGCGCTGCCCCCCCAAGCGGCTCGGCGTCCCACCCACCCGTCAAGGTGGCCCTCTGCCGCCCTTGTGGTCCTTTGCCACCCCTGCGGCCCCACTCACTAGCTCTTCTATATTCTTCTCTACTATCTATTCCTCCATTTGGAAATTTTGTTGTATGAACAATTTGATTACATTTTTGAATTATTTGACATATATTTTTATGATGTCTAAATCCATAGAAATAATATTTAAATTTTGAAAAATTAGGCATATATTGTGTTAATTTCCAAGTTACATCACCGTATCTAATAAATTACACTGAAGAGATCATTGTAAATATAGTACATGCGAAACATCTGAATTTTAGGAGAAAAATCTGAATTTTAAGAGGATTAGAAATAACCGGCCTTAAATTATTATTATCTTCAAGGGAATTGATCAAAACAACCAACGACGTACATAGCAGTTGGATCGATCATTGCTGCAACGACGCATCACCAAATAAGAGAGAAAAGAGAGATCGGGGCGAATAGAGAGATGGCTTTGCTAGGCGCATATGGGGTTGCAGGCGGCACAGTGGGCCCTACATTCTTTCATCGTCGTGTGGCAATACTCGACCCGACTCTCGTCCGGGCAGCAGTAGCAGTAAGGATCACCGGTATGGTTGAAGTAGTGGCACCTCGACTGCGCGCAGAAGACAACATAAATCTTGCTGGTGTCTTCGACCGCCGCTGGCGGCGGTGGCATGTGGTCGTCGGAAGGAGCCACGGCGGCGAGGATAGAACTCCGGCTTGCTTCCACAAAAGATCCAGAGAGCATTGTACCGGCGAGCAGCAAGAACAACGTCGTCATCGTCATTGCTACGACGACCTCCATTTTGGGTGGATACGACGAAGAGGCTAGGAAATCGTGTTGGGCGTGAGCAATATGAGAGAGGAGCCGCCCTCCATTTTTGTATACAAATATATAAAGTAAATAATGTGCATGCTACAACGTATCCGGTTCGATCGGCACTAATTATTGAATGATTTATATTATATCAGTTATAGACATTACCTTGCAGGAATGCATATATCATTTAATTGTTTTGCGACGTTTGAAGAAAATCAGCATGCGTGCATGCATGGAGACATTTGAAATGAAAAGATTTAGCATGTCATGATCTCTACCAAAATTTTGTCAGCATCCTATATTTGCCTTGCCAAATCTATGACAATTTCGCTTAACTTTTTGTTATGAAATCTCTAGCATGGCTGCAAACCAAGCAGGCCCAGAGCCACATAGGCGGGTCACAGCCAGCCAAGATTTCTTGGTGGGCCTTATGGGTACCAGCCAGTACGCTGCGCGAGAGTCTATATCTAGCCAGCTGAGGCCAGTAGGCTGGTCTGCCCAGTACAATAACACACGCATTGTAGTGAGCCCAGTAGCCCACCGTCGTCAATAGCTACGGCCGAAATCGGCCAGAATGCTCAAAAGTAAACAAGCTTCTGTGTATGAAATTCCTAGCTAAGAATCAGGCAGGTAGTCTTATACGTACTCTAATGTATATCCGGTTCATGTGGTAGTAAGATGTAGGGATGAAAACGAAAATGATAATTTCTGATTTTCGAAGTCATTTTCGAGTTTTTTTTTCGATTTTCATGCCTAAATAGAAATGGTAGTGGTAACCAGAAAATAAAAATGATAATGATAAACATAAATGGAAATGAAAGTGGAAAAAATTTGATCCTCTTCCGTTCGTTTCCGAAGATTCCCGTATTTAACGGTAATTTACCGATGGTAATTACCGAATTAAAAAACACCCGTACGCAAGCAACATGCAGATAAGTCATAAGGCAAATACTTTTTTAGAGACTAACTATATATTTTTTTGGCAAACACCGTGTAGTACTAGTATCGCAAGCAACTCGAGTTGTATATATATATATATATATATATATATAGAGCTGCGCTAAGTAGTACCGGGTACTGATTATTAAACAGTACCCGAGCACCCCGCGCAAGACCGTCCGCACACCACGCATGCGCCGATGTTCCCGCTGTGCGGCCGGAGATTTTGGCCACGTGGTCTGCTCCCTCCTGGCTCATTCTTTTTTTTCAGTTTTCTCGCTGCCGTTTTTTCCTTTTCGTGGCAGCCAAATTTTCGGTTCTTAGTTCTTTCTAAGCCACGTGGTCTGCTCTTGGGTCGCTTTTTTTTTTTTTTCTTGTGGCCGATTTTTCCCTTTTTCTTGAGGCCGTGTTTTTTTTGTCTTCTTTAGCGTCATGCCATTTCTAACAGCAAGAAGGCTTGAACGTGAATTGTTTTCTTATTTTTTTTATTTCAAAGGTAGATTTCATATTGAAATAGGTAAGGAAAGAGCCAACAAAAAAGTCTCCAACTCCAAAGAAAATGTTCACGTAAAAGAATCGTCAAAGAAGATTGCAATAAACTTAGCCGTATGAATACACAGTTTTGTGGCTCCGTCTCGGTTATTCTTTCATTAAACGACATACAATATTTCATATAAAAAAGAAAAACAAAACTAATACATCCCTTGCTTGTCCTGCTTGTCTCTGATGGCCGCTAATTGCTTCACCTTTCAAAAAGAAGCGAAACCAAAGCAAACATTAAAAACGAACTTACATCATTAATAATATAAGTAATCATGCACACATTTCCAGCAAACTACTCTCAACAATTTCATGTCCATGCAATAGATTTTTGAATACTAATTGTGTCAGTAGCTTGATAATTGAACGTGTTAAAACTTAACAAAATGATCAAAAGATCTTCCTTACTTAAGATCTGCATACTGTAGCTTGATATCAACTGTGCACTAACTGGAGTGTTCAATTTATACACATAAGTTTTTTTTTTCAGAACGATCTTCCTTACTTAAGATCTGCATGCTGTAGCATGAGCAGAATGTGAAAGAGAATACCTTCCAAGATCTTTTTCTTTAATCCATTTAGATCTATTTCGTTTTGTCTTCCTGTTTTAACCTCTATTCCTTAGCATGCTTAGGTAACATGAGAGCTTCATAAAAAATAAGCGCAAGTCCTGTTCATGAACTGGTAGACAAGGTCACGTGCCTCAGTGGACGTGGACACAGATATTTATAATTTGATGAGATTTCGTGCTTTCTGAGTCTATATAAATGATAAGCATGGGGCCTTGGACAGACTATGAAACAAGAGTGCCAATCAGTACCATATCACAGGTTGACAATTTTAAAAATTGCAATGTGGGTTTACCAACTGATGATTTAGTCAGCATGCAAAACATAAAGGACATCATTTAGTAATACCTGCTTGTCTTAGATGAGCTACCACTGCAAGCACACTGCCCACGTACTAGTGATGGACAACATCTCATCCATTTATATTCATGACTTACCAAATCTAGATTGAAATATATATTCATGTGAAGCACAAACATACATACAAGGAGCAAAAAGCTGGAAGTGCAGCTTGCAGACTGATGAAAGTTACTAATGGAGAAATGCACCTATGCTCTCTAATACTCACATTGACCTAGGTACCAATGACAAGCAGAGACACATAATTTGCAATGCACTATTGTGATATCTTTGATAGCTCAAGGCTGATTTTAGACAAGTGAGAAGCAAAAGGGCACCTATGCTATCTGAAGAAAAGTTAGCATTGTGCAACTCCTCATTAATACAAAAAATTCATTTAAGAGTACAAATCAGAATCTGGCAACTAACAAGCACTTTCTCCATGTCCATGTGAGATGTTAGCATTGTGCAACTCCTTTTTTTTTAAAAAAACTTTTCCATCTTCTAGAATAATCATTGTCATTGGATCATCACCATCTTCTAGAATATTCAGACAAAAAGTAACTCAACATGGTTCTCATATACTTTGGTTGCTTGGAAGAGATTTGGGAACCATAAATAACAAATTAGTGCCAAAGAGGCCATTTTTATGACAATTGTAATAAAAATCATCCACACCTACAACAAAAACCAAGTTATGCAATACTAAGGCTGAATCGGACAACACACATAAAAAGACATTCGTACATGCACAAAAAAATCCAGCCTAAACAGCAGACTGTACTATTGTCACAAATTGTTCATATGTTCATTCATGAATCATACTACATTTCACTATTATTCAAAGGTTAAAAATGGATAATGGGCTGTCAGAAAATTGTGATGCGGCTTGTCCTATATAGCTGAAGGGATGTTGGGCATTATTATTACTCTAATAATTCGCCATTGACCAGAGACAACATTTATATTGCTCACATGTTCCTCCTACTTATCTCTCATGAGAAATCGCTCATAAGAAGGTTGGAAACAAAGATATTACATAGGTTGGAATTAGAAGCATTAGGAAGAGACATAGAAAGGATACCTGAAGAAAACTCTTTATTCAAAATCTTGGATTGATCCTGAAGAAGCTTGTTGAAGACCATTATTTGATTCTTAAGCATGAGCCTCACATAGTACCTTGAAAAACACAAGATTCTATTGCTTCAGTTGTCGCCAAACTGAAAAAGAACAGAGAAGAAATCCCAAATTAGATAGCAACCATAAGGCCTTGTTTTGATGTATTCAGTTTGGCATCAATCCTCATGTGGAGTGGAACTTTTAATCCACCTCAACACATGTGGATTGATGTCAAACTGAAATACATCCAAACAAGGCATAAGAGATTTCTTTAAGAAAAAGTTTAGCCACAAGATGCAAGGATGGAGGTGAGCATTATTGGAAGCTCCTGGAAAATCAGCAAAACAAATGAAACTTCATAAGTTAACTTTTCACTACAATACTATTTGTTGGTAGATTTGCGGAGGTGCAGTTTAGCGAGAAGCACAGATTCAATTTCAACAAAAAAACTGCCTGATAAAAATTCAGAAAAAGGGCATTATAAATAGAACTTGGTGGTCCAGCCATCCATTTTGTCATTAAAACAGAAATAATAATGGGTCTAAAAATTTTTTTTACACACTGGCTGACATAATTTTGTGCACGGATGATGTTTTTTCTTTATCCGTATATTTTGCATAAGTCAGCATCAGAGCTATTTAGTGAAATCATATGTTGTGCATAGCTAAATCAAATACTGGAATAAATAAAGAACCTTCTAGCCGAGTGCATAGCTAAATCAAATACTGGAATAAATAAAGAACCTTCTAGCCGAGCAATCAAGTGCTTCTGTTGGCCGATGATCCTTTGTCAGATACAACTGCATAGATATGTTGAGCTCCAAAACCAAACCAGATTAGCATATGGACAGAGAAATCACACGTACTGAAGGTCGCAAAAAGATCAACATGGGGACAGATTTTTTATGCAGATTAATCGACGTTTCACCTGATGCTGGGTGTGGTGTGCCGGTCATGCATTGATTTGAATAAAAAGGAATGGAAAAGGATTTGAATTCGGGGAGTTTAAAAGAACACACATACTGGAAACAAGCAAGCATGCACAGGGGGATACTGCTCGCAGTGGACGGAGTCGTGGGGAGAATTCAGACACCGAGGCTCGCCGTACCTTGCCGGGAGCCAAGCTTGTTGCAGAAAAGCGGTGCCCATGTCTGAGGCAAAGCTGCCACCGAGCGACATGGCGACCACGCCCGTGCCGCGGTGGCCGGCGACATCCGTGGCCCAGCCGGAAGGCGAGGATAGAGGCATAAATATTAAACTCGATGGATCTCGGACGGATGTAGTTAGGGATCGAGATTGGACGGAGAGGAAAGAGCGCACCATGTCGACCGCCGCTCCCTCATCCCGCCCAAGCTCGCAAGGGGCGTGGAGGCTCGGCTTCCCCGCCTGTGTGCCGACGGGATCTGAGGGGGCTCGCCTCCCACCTGCTGTCGACCGGGTCGGCGCCGCCCGCCACTTAGTTCGCTGCTCCAGCCACAACAACGCGTTGTGGATGGGTGCCGCCGGCACTCCTAACGCCGACCCGATTTCCGACGATGGAGAACGCCGTTCCCTCTACGAGCTCACCGGGCGCTGCCGCCGCTCGGGCGGCTGGGAGCCTTCAGCGAAAGTGGGCACGGCGGCTAGCTGAGGCCGTGCAATGGGGGGTGGGCACGGCGGCGAGCTGAGGCCGTGCAGCAGCCCGGGCGGCGGCGAGCTAGCCTGGAGCAGCGGGGCGGGGGCGATCCGGGCTCGTGCGACGAGCGAGGAGAATAAACCGGCGTCTCCCAAACTCCCCACGATCTTTTTCTTTTGCGAGGAATATTATTTTCGAAGAAAAATATACATTAGGTGGGTGGGTCGTGGATACGGGAGGAAACCGGGACGGGGGCAGCGCCTGCGCATGGTCAGGCTCGACCTAACGGTGCGTTGGGTGGGCTCGGGGAGTGAATATTAAACACTACCCTGGGTAATATATAGAATACCTATATATATATATATAGAGAGAGAGAGAGAACTATTACGCTGTAGCTGGCTACAGAATCAGATATTTTGTAGTCGGACCCAACCCATTGGAACCGACCGATCAGACCAGCCCTGGCTACCAACAAGGTTTTGGCTAATAAATGCAGCCATTTATTTTTACATTAAATTGGATTGGATATATAACACACCCGTCAATCACGTTGCTTTCTAATTGCTCCATTCACCGCCCCGACATTCAGAAGGTCTCGCTTCATCCACACGGTCCTCGACGGCAACGCTAGGAGCGGCCCCTCGTCCCTCACCGGCGGCCGCGACAGCTTCTCTGGCATGGCGATGGCGGCTCCTCCCTTCCACCCGGCGGCCAGCTGCTACTTCCCCGTGCTCCTCCTCGCCCTCGCGGCAGACTGCACCGACTACCCGGCGTGGCCTCCGTCGAGGCCGATGGTGCTGGTATCTTGCCGGACCTCCCCACCGGTGTTGTCCATCCAGGACAGGCGGATCCCAGGCAACTGCCTCGCGCTGGGGCTCTCCGTGCGCCGTCACCGACATGCAGGCCACGCCGATCCCGGACCTTCTTCTCCGTGCAGAAGAACGCCATGTGCACGGACATAAAGGCCATATGCTGTTCCTGGTGGCCCACGCCGCCGTGGCTGCCGGCGCCGGATACAAGAGGCGCGCTGCTACGTCGCCCTTGGCCTATCATGTCAGGCGGAGGCGGCGGCATGGTGCCGGGGCGGCGCCGGCTTTGCTGGCCTGGTGCGTCTTCTCGTGCGGCCAGGTGCTGGCGTACGTGTTGCTGGCCACCGTCGCCGACGCGCTGCAGGCCTCCGTCGCGCCAAGCATGCCCAGCCGGCTGGGGATCAAATTCTGGTGACATATATTATAGTATTTCACTTGTATAGTTGTATGCACGTGTACGCTAATTCATGTAATCTCGTAATCACTTTCCCTATCTTGTATGCGCACGCGCACGGCATATCTGCGTGATCTGCAAATGTTCATCATGTGTTATGTATTAATAATTAACGATGAACGATATGTTCGTATTGATTTTGTTATATTCTTTTCTCTGGTTATACTATTGGAAAGCATCAAATTGTGCATGATTCTCGTAAATATCTCTTAGTGCAGATTCTCGTAACTATATTTCTAAATGCGGATTCTCGTAAATATTATTAATGCAAATTCTCGTAAATATTATTAGCATATTAGTGCAAATTCTCGTAATGCCTCCTGCTTTCAAATTATCGTAAACAGAGTGTGCATGCATACACTAATTCACTTGTATGCTGTATATATGCATCTCTACGTTCCGCTATCTTGCATATGCACACGCATGGCAATTGGCAGATACGAAATCTATGATTATTTTATGGTAAATTTCTTTATTTGTTACGGTAACACTGGTCCCTCGATCGTATATTGAAATCTAATCATGGTAACTCCAAGTATGGTAACACGTTTACTTGCATGTGTAGATTAGTTGAAATATTCTCGTAACAGCCACTAAAAAGTACTCGTCCGCTAGCTTTTGGGACCCCACCGAAATCACCGTGATCTGCATGGACGAATTAACGTGAAGTAATTAATTACGGTTTTATTACCCATCTATCACGGTCACACGGTGGCAGCACGGCATGCATGCATTTATGAGCCTGGCTTGCTGGCTCGGTATATGGCGCGGTGAATGGCTGACGCTCGGCGCGGTAGGGTGGCCTGGCTATACAATATCAAATTCTGTAGCTAGCTACAGACTATACTCTCCCTATATATATAGGCCGGTGACGACGATGATATGGCTGAGATTCATCTTTAGGAAACCTACAACCTCTACTGGAGAAGGACATCGAGTTATATAGCTTTTCTCGTTTTCTATAGTTTGGCGTGTTTATCATTTTTAAGAATACCGTTATCAAAGATTTTGACCGTTATCGGTGTACTTTCTAACCGATTATATCTGACCGATTATATCGTTTTCGAAATTACCGGAATACCAGCGCCGTTTCCGTTTCTGACAATATCGTATCGATTTCATTTTTGAGAAAATAAGATGAAAGTGAAAGTGATTTGGCCTCCTTCCGATGGTTTCCGATCGTTTCCGACCGTTTCCGACCGTTTTCATCCCCAGTAAGATGGGATCAAGGAACAGCGGTAGTAGCAGTTCCCCCATTCACACAATGTGCAACCAGTAATAAGGCGGGTCCCGTGAATTGGCTTGTAGTCTAATGGTAAGACGGTTCAGTGGGACGCTACCCACCAGAGTTCAAATCTTGGTGCTCGCATATTTTCCTGGGAATTTTCCAGTATTTACCGGCGTTATACATTAAGTGGTAAGCGACGTTCCTGTCGACGATGAGGCGCCAATGGTGATTTCGAGAATCTCCAGATCTGCCGGGTGCTCAGTGCTTCGGAGGTGCTCATAGGGGTAGGGGTAGGATTTGAGTACGTGTGTTCATAGGGGTGAGAGTGTGCGTGCGTGTTATGAGAGCATCTGCGTTGTACTGTGTAATTCTCAAAAATAAAAAGGCAGGTCCCACAGTAGAAAAGTCAATAGCCATCCAACTCCAATCTCTCCTCGTACACTCGCCAGATAAGGATGTTAGAGAAAAATAATTGTTTACTCATCTTACCTGGGAGTAGCGTTGTTCCCCGTATCAACTAATACCTGTTTTTCTTCTACTCTTCATGGTGTATCTTACCAGTTACAAGGTCTTATTCACCCCGGCTTCCCTCCCATTGTGGACGCCCTAACGGTCAACTAAAAAACTATGTATAGGGTACTTTACTCACCCTACTCCAAATAGTTTTATATGTATATAGGGGTGCTGTGTGATCACTCATGAAAAAAATGAAATGGTGATGTGGACCGACAATCACCCAAAAAATTAAAAAAAGAAGACAAAAGTTATGGGGCCTACAAGTGGGTCTCACATTCTCTCTCCTTTCGCGTTTTACTACACCCATATTTCTTATGTCTTACTCTATTGTTTTTTTTTTTTTTTTTTTTGAGAATGACGCAGTACAACGCAGATGCTCATAACACGCACGCACACTCACCCCTATGAACACACGTACGTAAACCGTACCCCTATGAGCACCTCCGGCGGACTGAGCACCCGACAGATCTGGAGATTCTCGAAGTCACCATTGGCGCCTCGTCGCCGACGGAACGCCGCTACCACTTAATGCATAACGCCGGGAAATCCTAGAAAAATCCCAGGAAAAGGTGCGAACACCAGGATTTGAACCCTGGTGGGCAGCGTCCCACTGGACCGTCCTACCATTGGACTACAAGCCAATTCGCCACTCTATTGTTATTGGCTTTCCTCTCCTAACGTCAAAACTTTTCTCTGCTTCCCTCCCACTAGTTTTAATCACAGTCAGGGATGATCTCTGCCTACTTAGGGTACTCCCATTGCAAAAACTATTATAGTTTGTATGACCATTTATTAACCTGCCACATCAGCATTTGAAGAAGTGGAAAGCAATTTTGTGAGGAAAGAGGAGCCGTTTCTAAATTAGAAAGGATGTCTTTGAATGGAAGGAGGACGTCCGTCTCGCAGTGCAAATCCCGTGAGGCTGCCCTGCCAGCGCTTGCCTGGCTAGCTACTATGCCCGGTGGTGGTCGCCTTGGCTAGCTTGCGCCTGGCCACGCTTACCGCGACACCACTTTACCCGTTTACCCGTCGTGCCTAGCCTGCCCGCACAGCCACAATGGCCCTGGATAGTTACGTGATGACCGGCGCCAGTAAGTAGCACTGCTAATGGGTTGGGTAGTAATTGGAGTTTTCGGGTTAGGTTCTGCTGTGGAAGTGTTTGGATGAGTGACGATGGGTTTAGATGTCAAACGGGTTGGGATGGGTTGGATTTCTTTGCAAATCGGGTTGGATGGGTTGGAATGGGTTGGGATGGGTTCGAACTTGCCAATTATGACCTTATGGATGTAAAATGGTTAATTTGTTGTTCTCTTGCTGGCATTCTGAGAAGCCAACTAAGGTGTTCAATGCTTAAGATTTCCAATCATAAACTATGCTGAATGGCTATGTAACGATCTCTGCACTAGAATTTGGAAATCATGTACATACCCCATGGGTTGGGTTGGGTCCAACAAATGAGTGGGTTGGGTTGGGTAATATTTTTTAATTTTGCGGGTTGGGCTGGTGTTAAATAAGAAAGAGAATTTATTTGGGTGGGCTGAAAATGAGGTGGGCACTACTACAGAAAATGAACTTCCGTGGCGGGCATTTTAGATTTTCCGTGGCGGGCATTAGGTCCGCCACGGAGCTAGGGTCACGGTTAATCGAACGATTAACCGTGTGGCGGACTCCATGCCCGCCACGCCAAATCGATTAACCATGGCGGACTTTTAACAATGCCCGCCACGGAAAATAGAGATAACCGTGGCGGACTTTTAACAATGTCCGCCATGGTAAATAAAATAAAAAAAAAGAAAAATCAATCTGAAACCCTAACGGGCCCGTATGTGGGCCTCGGGCCTGTTAGGGGTTCGTGTCCCGCCGCCACGACCCAGGATTGCGCCGCCGACGCGCGCCTTGACGGCCGAGCTAGGTCGCCGCCGCTGGATCCGGCAGGGGGAGGCCGGATCCGCCGCTGCCGCCACGCGCCATGTCGCCACGAGCCACGCCGCCGCCGGGAGGGAGGAAGGCGAGGAGGCCGGCCGCTCGCGTCGGGAGGGAGGCCGAAGAAGGGGAGGGAGGCCGCGCCGCCACAAGATCCCGAGCCGCCGTCGCCCCTCGCGCGCGAGCGCCGCCGCCGCCGCCGGGGATGAGGGAGGTGCGCCGCCGCCGAGATCCGTGCCTCTACGCCGACCTCCACGCCGGCTCCACGCGCGCCACCGACCGGATCCACGCGCCGGGCGGCCGGATCCGCACGCCGGCGGCCGGATCCTCGCCGGCTCCACGCGTGGGAGAGGAAGGGGAGGGCCGGGGCGGCGCGACGGGAGGGAGAGGGAGGGGGGGGTCGGCGACGGGAGGGAGGGTGAGAGGGGTGTGAGGCACGGGAAGGAAGAGGTGAGGGAGAGAAGTGAAGTGTTGGTATATATATTTCTCGCCACGATTTTCCGTGGCGGGCATTGTTAAAAGTCCGCCACGGTTAATCGATTTTGCGTGGCGGACTTTTTAACAATGCCCGCCACGGAAAATAGAGATTAACCGTGGCGGACTTTTTATGCCCCCGCCACGGTTAATCGATTAACCGTGGCGGGCATTCCCACCGCCGGGGGCTGCCAGGCCAACTATTTTTCGTGGCGGTTTTCTAAATGCCCGCCACGAAAAATAAAAAACTAAACACCATGCAAGTTCAATTCTGTAGTAGTGGGGCACCCGCCCATTAGCAGGGCTACCAGCAAGCATGCAACAGCCTAAATTTATAATTTGAAATGAACAGATTAGTGTTCACTTTCTTCCTATATATATATGCTCACTGTTCTGAATAATGTTACACCAAAAATTGATATTTGTTTTATATGTACATGAGGATTAATTTATCTTTCATCATCTTATATTAGCCTTTAGTTTTATATGTAGAATAAAGGTTCTATATGTAACTATGGACTAACTTTTTTTTTTTTTTTGAGATTACACAGTACAACGCAGACGTTCAACACGCACGCACACTCACCCCTATGAACACACACTAGTACACATACCACATGTACTCCCGGTTCGTATGGGGCTTTACTCCCGGTTGTAGAACCGGGAGTACGGGTTCGGGAGTAAATGTAAATGAACTGGGAGTAAAGGTACGGTTGGGGGTACCAACTGGGAGTAAAGGGCCTGCCAGGCATGTGGCCGGCCATAGGCCTTTATTCCCAGTTGGTGCCACCAACCGGAGTAAAAGGTTGTTTTTTTCTTTTGATTTTAATTCCTGATTTCATTTTAATTCATAATCGGTTGGGGATTACAACTAATATATACACGTAATAATGCATAATTCCTAATCGGTTGGGAATAAAAGTAACATATACATATATTAATGCGCACACATATATTACACATTAATAATTGTTCAAGCACACATATATTAAGGTGTTCATACATGCATGTCTCGATCTAATACATATTAGGATGTCATTACATGTCCCGATTACACAGGCAAAGGATCCTTTGGCAGCCATTTGTCATTGGGATCGTTGTAGAACTCGCCGGAAGGCTCTAGGATCTGGGTATTAATAAATCCGGCAATGCTCTCTTGCATGGCTTCAAGATGCTTGTCTTTTAAGGGCGCCTCCAATGGTTAGCTATTTGGCTATCTAGATGTGACGTGGCAAGCAAAAAGTAGGAGAGAGAGTAGTCACTAGCTACATGCAAATAGATAGACTATTTCACGTGGCCCGAGAACATGTGAGATGAACATGTGGGGTCAATAACTTAAAATAGTCTTTGTTTGTGTCTCTCACCTCCACATCACCAAACCAAATAGCTAGCACTAGCTATTACCATTGCGGACGCCCTAATGTTTTCTCCATTAACCTCCTCGTCTTCAATTCGAGTTAAATAAAAAGTATTAGTATATGTATAAGATATGATTAGTTATATAAATATCGACGTCAATAATAATAGACTTTGATGTACATACGTACCCTTTCATGCTCGGTGTAATTTGTGGACATTCAAAAAATTGGTCCCTCAGATCGAGCATATAGCCAGTACTTGATGTTTTTGGAGAATCTGAACAGGAAGAAGCAGTTTCAGTTTCAGGCATATGGCAATCCGGCCGTCAGTCTTTTGGACTATTGTTTCTTCTCACAAAAAGTGCAATCTTGTCTCAGGTTTCTTTGCATTGCTCAAAGTGCTTACATCAGGTTTCATTGCATTGCAAAAATTGGTAGTAATTAAACAATGTCAGCCAGAGAGCAGATTTTTTAATTCATGCTAATGTTACAAAAATGGGTTTGAGATGCGAGTTTCAGCTATATGCCACAAACTAAGTGATAGCAGACCATATTTGGATATCCTAGTTCATCAAAAAGAAGCCATTGGAGTCACCATATATGTAACTAAACATTCACATGCAAAGTAAAGAGCAATGATTCACTTAAAATTCTGAACAATATCATTTCAGTACCACAGAATGACGTCAATTCAGTAACCAAGTCCGGTGCCATCGCAGCCTCAACGGAGTGCAGATGCAGGGCCGAGCGACTCCTCCCGTGCCTCTCCCGTGCAGATGCAGATGCAGATGCAGGGCCTAGCGACTCCTCCGTGCCGGACTGCAAGTCGCGCGCGTTGGCCGCTGGAGGGAAGTCGATCTTGAGGGTGTTGGCGTAAGGGAGGAGATGCCACACGCGGCGGCGAGCGATGGAAGAAAAGACCGAAAATGCGGCGGCCGATTCACGAAGATGTACGCGGCGGAGATCTCCCACACGCGGCGGCGAGCCACGAGCGAGGGTCAGAGCAGGCCACGACGGGGACAGGGGAGGATCCCGCGGCGGCGTCCGAGCTCCCACACGCGGCGGCGGCGGGGAGCGGGATCCGCGCGGCGGCGGCGGGGGAGCGGCTCCCACGCGGCGGGCGTAGCCGGCGCGAGTAGATCCGGCGGCCGCGCGAGGTTCGAGCCCGAATCAGTGGAGGGCGGCGGTCGTCGTGCGTAGGGGCGCCGGCGAGGACGAGCTGGGGCGACGCGGAGAGTCGACGTACGAAAGGCGCCGGGGAGAGGAAGGGTCGGCGGATTTATTTATCGGGGAGCCTTTACTCCCGGCTCTTTACAATGCCCGGGAGTAGAAAATCTTTAGTCCCGGGCCACAATAGCAACCCGGAATAAAGGTCTAACCTTTACTCCCGTGCCAATTCGTTACCCGGGATTAAAACGCATCTTTAGGCGGGTCACGAAACCCTAGCCCACCTTTACTCCCGGCCGCAGTGCCAACAGGGAATAAAGATAAAAATTTTCAGCTTCCCGCCAATTGTGTGGACAATTTTTCGTTTCCTTTTAAATTTAATTTTATTTAATGTCTAAAAACAAGTTATTTGCTTAATAAAATTTATAGCAGTCATAAAATTGTTTTGAAAAATAATTTGAGTTCATTTTTCTTTATTCCGCACAAGAAAAATATGTAACCTGAAATATTTTTTTCTTTTTTCTTTTGACTAGCAAACATAATGTAGTTAATAATCATTAATTCATTAATGCAAAAATGTTGCCTATAAATAAAATAATTCAATATGATGTTTTCTGTCGGGAAAATTGTTTCCACATCACCTGTACGTAAAATTTTTCATAGATCGATTCATTTCAACGTATAATTTAAAGCCGAAGTCGCGCGAAATTTTTACGTTTGAGAAAGTGTTTGGAAACACTAGTCACAAAATCGGGAATCTAAGAGAGAGTTTATGGAACTACTCCGCACAATCGTCAATTTACAACTATACATTCCAAACACTTTCTAAAAACGCAAAAAAATGACCTAAATAAACTTTGTAGATCTCGATGAGTTATGAATTTTTGGTATTCGTGACTTTTTATTTTAAAAACATTTAGGGTTCGAAAAACTAAAAATTCTTTATTTTTTTTGAAAATTCAAAATTTTGATGGTTCAAAACCTGGAAAATTCAAAAATGTCCAATATACAGAGTGCAGATCTTGAAGAGTTAAACAAACGTGATATTCAAGACTTTTCGATTTGAAGCCACCTAGGGGTCCGAAAAGTAGCTCGAAGCTACGATTTCCATATATAGTTGAAAACGTAATCATTGATTACGCTAAGGCTGGATTGAGAACATTTAAAACCATCGAGGTGGTTTGTACAAAAATGAAGATTGAAGGGTGTGAACGGAAAATGCCCAGAAAACATCTATTCCCGGTTTGGGTGAAGAACGGGAGTAAAGGTCTAGCTTTATTCCCGGTTTGGATGAATAACGGGGAGTAAAGCTTTATTCCCGGTTTGGACAAAGAACCTTTACTCCCCGTTGGAGTCCCCAACCGGGAATAAAGGTGCTTTGGCGCGCTGGGGGCGGCCTGCTGCATGGCCTTTTACTCCCCGTCGGGGATTCAAATCGGGAGTAAAATACCTTTACTCCCACTTCAATTTCGAACCGAGTAACCGCGTTTTTGGCTCGAGAGTAAAAGTCGGTTGTGTGTAGTAGTGACACGTACGCAAACCCTACCCCTATGAGCACCTTCGAAGGACTGAGCCGGCAAATCTTGAAGTTCGAAGTCGCCACTGGGCGCCGCTATCGACGGGACGTCGCCTACCACTTAATGCACGGGCGCCGGAAAATTCGGAATAAATCCAGGGATAAAGTGTCGCACCCGGATTTGAACCTGGGTGGGAGCCCCCAACCAATGGCCTTTGCCATTGCACCGTGAGCCCCTTGACTGGATGAATAAAGTTAATTCGGCATAAAGTAAATATACTATTATTGAAATATACTCCACAATGGCCTAAATTTTGTCCAATCAAATCGATTTATTGATAATTTGACAATATATATTTCTGTTCACATACCCTTTTGCTGTCCACACCAATTCGCAATCATTTACATGGAACCCTCTCACTTAATACACTGTCCGGATCTGCATTCTCAGCAGTAATAATGCCTTCAGGGTAAGAACTTGTATAGAAACTTTCAAGAATCCTTTCAAGAACTGAGAAAATAAATAGCATGAAAAACTTCAAGGGTCTTCTTAACTACAAAGATCACTTTGAATCTTGAGAATTAGACGTATCTACAGACAAAGCAATGATGAATGAGAACCGCAAGGGGCAGGAGTACACATTTGCTTATGTTAGCCACTGGAGTCGGTTTAATCAGAAAGTTAATATATACACTATCTGCATTTCATACACAAGCCGTCGCTTCCACACCATCTTCGATCAGATGATTGTGAACGGGATGGTCAATTGATCAAGCAAAAGTTTTTGCAGCTGAAAGTTAGAATAGTTAAAAAACTGTATTAGAGGCCGGGTAAGAAGCAAGACCAAGATCCTAGCTAGTGAAATAAATTGCAGGGAGATTCACATGCATACAAAACTACAGTGCTGCGTGCATATGCATAAACAGTCATGTCCGAGACTAAGTACGTAGAAGTCCCTAAACCTAAACCACATGTAGACACCGTTAAACATAGAAGAACTTCAATAATGTAACCCATGTCCAAATATAGAATGCAACTTTATGTTTGTATTTAGTCAGAAGTATATTAAATTTAACATTATTTATTAAAAAAATAAACTTATGACTCCAAATAAATTGATAAATCAAACATTTATTTAATACCATAAAGATTTGTAGTTTTTTAATATGAATTTGAACAAACCTGAGATAGTTTGATTTGCTACTATGCTAAAGTTAGGTTATTCTTTGTGAGGAACATTTTGCTATCAAATCGATTACTGCTAATTATCTCTTCCTTAGCCTAAACAAAAAGAATGCAATAGAAGGAATGTATTGATTGCTAGCTACTATTTGCTATGTTCAATAATTAGAAATGTTTTGGACATCAAATTTTACTAATTATGAGTCATCTAATTATTACACTGGAGCTAGTAGTAACGGCACCCCCTCGTTCCTAGATTTTATCATGGATCTAGACATATATAATAATGTATGTCTAAGTGCACAGTGTATCTAGACCAAAATCTAGATATAGTGATTTTACTATGTATATCTGGACACGCTGTATGTCTATGTGCATACCAAACACTGTGTATCCATTCCTACACTTTAGTATGTATCTAGACATAATGTATGTCTAAATACATAGTGTATGTTAACTAAGATCTATGTCTAAGTGCATAGTGAATCTAGACCAAGATCAAGATATATTGATTTTACTATCTATCTAGACTTATGCGCATACCAAAAACTATGTATCCATTCCTACACTTCACTATGTATCTAGACATAATGTATGTCTAAGTGCATAGTGTATCTAGACGAAGAGCTAGATACAATGATTTTATTTTGTATCTAGACATTGTATGTGTCTATGTGATAAAAAAAACTATGTATCCAAAAAGCCAAAATATCTTATAATTTGGAACAGAGAGAAAACTTCAAGAAATGGCTAAATCGAAGTTGTGTTGTACAAAACTTCAAGCAAACATCATGTAAATATAGTACAATGGTTTTCTCTCACGACAAATTGAAACAGCAATGGCCGACTTCTCAACCGTAGAAACCATCAACCCAACAGGGTGAATGTATCTAACAAAGTTAGTCCTGCAAGCTAAGGGTCCATAACTCGAGAACATATCCTGTGCACACCGGCTTATATGCAACCGTGCACACTAGCGATCTGGGCATTTGATTCCGCATCCGGTGGCCAGCACAGGGAGCATAGGAATTTTACGAAAAAACCGCTCGCACGCCTTGGCATTTTTACTCGTTTGGTTGGGCACCTCACATAGGGCCCTGCCAAACAGTACATTGTGAAGTTGCTGCTTGCAAGGAGCTCAAAGAAAGTGGGGCCTTTTTTTTTACTGGGAGCCCGAGCAAAAAAGTGGCTTCACCTGGTTTCTCCTCAGAAATCTAATACTACTAAAAAAAAAAAGCTACAAGAGTCATTTTTACAAAATGTTTTCCAAAATGGTTTTAGCTCCATCGATGAAGTTGCTCCACACGAGTAGCGAGAGCTAGTCCCCTTTTAGGAGGAGCTGGAGCTCTACTAAACGAGCCCATAACTTCTCTTCCTATGCGATAGTATACGTCTATAGTGTGCCTACATTGTTGACTTTGTGAATCTCTACGAAACACACCCATGTATTTGGTGATAAGTTTGCTAGACATCCCTATTTTTAAAATATTTATGCTTTTTGATTGACCAGGAGAATTCCCTCCATTCCAAATTATAATATGTTTTGACTTTTCTAAGTACCATGTCTCTACTATATATCTACGTGCATAAGAAAAGATATGTATCTACGAAAGCTAAAACTATCTTCTAATTTGGAATGGAAGGAGCACTTTCATACTTATTATTCAAATGTTGTTGTACTATAAGAATTTTTAGTAACTTATGTTTAAAATGTTTGATTTGGAACAAAAGTTTAATGACATGCAACTAAACATGGCAGTGTGCATATATATCTTTGAGTTGCTACAATTTATTATTGAGTATTGACAAGAAAAACTTCCAACCTCAATAACTAGCTAGTTCGCCACCGGCCTCTGGTCAAAAAATGTAATATTGTACGTATTTCCGACTAACTAGTATGCATGCCATTTTGATCAAATCAGTGAGTAGTCTAAGCTATCAGATATGTTGTTGAAGAAGAAAGCGCACGCACCTTTGGACGACTCCTGCACAAGCACGATATGCACGGCGGCGTTGTTGGGCGGCAGCTGCAGTCGGAGTGGCAGGAGCTTCCCGTTGATGGGGCTGCGCGAGCACATGATGACGTCGTCGAGCCCCGTCTCCTCCTTGAGCCTCTCCAGCAGCTCCTCCAGGCTCGTCCCGTTGAACGTCAAGTGGTGCGGCTCCTCGTCCGGCCTCACATCGCCGTCGCTGTCCCCGATGTGGTAGTACACCGCTCGCCCCTCCACCTTGTGCAGCGGCACCGAGAAGGACTCCGTCGACTGCACGTACGCACACAGGCCGGCCGGCCGGCGAGATATATGGTAATGAGTGGTGAGTCACCATGGATGGAAATCTTGTGCGCAAGCAATCTGCATTGGTTGCTCTGGTGATCGGACCTCGAGTCTGTAGAATCCGGGAGCGGGTGGCGCGATGTAGCCCGGCGGCGGCGGGGGGGCTGCGCTTTGAACGGAGCCAAGTTCTCTTCGCGGTGGTGCGCCGGCGGGGGCGGCGGCCGCCTCAGCGCCGGCGTCGGCAATGGAGCCGGAGACTGCGGACGTGAGGGCGGTTTGCTGCTGTACGGCGACGGAGCGGGGGCGTGGCAAAGCGTTGGCGTCCGTCTCGGCGGATGACGAGGCAGAGTCGGGTCCGTTGGCGGCGGGAGCGCCTGGACGATCTCGACGTCCCAGACGACCCACCCGTTGTGCCGGTGCACGGCGTCGTGGTGACGGAGTTCCGCCACGGCGGTAACCCGGCGCGTTGGCGCGGAGGAAGTTGCCGTACAGCGCGTCGGCGAAGGCGGCGCTGGCGTCTTGCGCGTTGGCGCCCGGCGTCGTCGCGACAGGCACCCACTCGACGGAGGAGTCGAGCGGTCGCGGCAGCGTCTGCATCACCTTGCGGCCCGTGAAGCCGATGGCGAAGGGCTCGTTGGAGGCGGAGAGGTAGCGGCCGTGAGCGGCCGCGGAGGCGAAAGCACGCCGGGGGAGTCGCGGCACCGGCTCCACCACCCACCGCGCGTTTGGCGACGCCCGCGTTCGGTCCCGGGTCACGTGCGCCTCGTCCCCTCGTCCGCGTACAGGTACTTGTCGTGGTGGCTCCGTAGCCGCACCATCCTCCTCCCTTTCGAACAGCTCCATCGAGAATCGATGATCGATGGATGGCGCCGCCGCCGGCGTTGGCTCGTTGCCCGGCCGGGCGCGGCGCGTGCGCCGCGCGGCGTGGTCCTTATTATGGTGGGCGCGATCCGTCAGGGGATCGGCCGCCGCGCGCACGGGAGTGGGATTGGGTGGTGCGTGCTCGGACGTTCAGCGCAAGCGAGGCTATTTTTTGAGGACAGAAGACACGGCATGGAGCATGGCGCATGCCGCGTGGCGCGGGAGTACAGACTACAGACTACTGATCGACCGTGTAGACTGTAGAGCTGCGACATGGCCAAGGGAATTTCACCGTGTTTGTGTCGGAACGGCACGTCACAAAAGTGGCATGTAAGCACACGAAAGTGGTTTGGAAACTAGCATAGATTTTGAGGATCAGCAAGGCACGAAGCTGTGCCGGGATGTTAGTGGCCATGCTAGCTTGGCCGAAGTATTGTGATGTTGAGGAGATCATGTATTGAAGATAAAAATCCCACGTTATTCTTACCCAGACCATGTGGCCTGGAATTTTGAGAAGTCAGGTATTTTTTTCTGTGCGAAGTGCATACCGGCTGGCTAAGTGAGCACGGTGAAGGAGAGATTCGTAGCAGTTCTACTGCTGCTGATGGGAGGAAAGTTTGGAAGGCCCTATGCTCAGTGAAAGTTCATGAAAAGATCAAAGTTTTCACATGGGAAGTCGTCAATAATGGAATTCCAACCCAAGCTAACAAGTGCTATCGTCATATTGTTTCTCACACGACTTGTGAACTATGAAGCGGATCCTACGGTACTTACAGGGCAGCCATGACCTCGGCCTTCGTCTCTCCCCCAGAGTGCACCACTAGACCTTACAGTCTACTCCGATGCAGATTGGGTTGGATGCCCAGATACTCGTCGCTCCACCTCCAGATACGCCATGTTCCTTGGGGACAACCTTGTTTCCTAGTCTTCCAAGCGTCAAGCAATAGTGTCCTGCTCGAGCGCAGAGGCAGAGTATCGCACCATGGCTAATGGCGTTGCTGAAGCGTGTTGGCTCTGTCAACTTCTTGGTGAGCTTAGCAACCCTCTTCGCTAGATCACCATTGTTTATTGTGACAAGATCAGTGCAGTTTACCTCTCCACCCACCCAGTTCAACACCAGCGCACGAAACATGTGGAGATTGACCTACACTTCGTTCATGAACGCGTCGCCCTTGGAGAAGTTTGTGTCTTGCATGTTCCTACTACTTCCCAGTACGCCGACATCTTCATCAAAGGGCTTCCGACGTCCGTGTTTACAGAGTTTAGGTCTAGTCTTAATGTTCGCGGTGCTCCCAGTTCCGACTGCAGGGGTGTGTTAGAATGTAAACCCAAGGCCCATGGGCCTGCCGATGTAGGCTCCCCATGTGGACTATATGTATACACTGTTGGTCACTAATCAAGGTTAAGCGAGTATTATCCAAACCCTAATCCTCTCTAAAAATGATTCTTTAGGACAGTTCTGACCCAAAAACTGTTTGCTAGTTTCCATAGTCAGTTCAGTCCTAATACCATGAAAATTAGTGGTTAACCCTTCTTAGGATACACTCACTGCACACTCTCACAAGATGCAAACTTGGCTTGATATCACTAAGTCTCAATATGTGTTGGTCGCTTGAAGTGAAACACAAGTTCCAATACAACTTATTGAGATCCATGAATTAACCCTATCTAATGAGGTAAATTTGGCTATGATTTGGTGAGAGTATATATACCTCAAGTGCATATTCATATAATGCTCTCAACTTGAAGTCCCATGAAGTTCATGTCTTGCATTGGACAACCCTAATAATATGTCTAGAGGAAAAATAGAGCCCTATATATATGTCAACTTCCTTTGCTCCATATATACTTGTCATCAAGCCAAATCAATCATGGGGCTAAAAGAACCATATATATGGACGACAAGTGTGCTAACAACATAAATGTAATCACTGCAAAGCACATGATAGTCATAGGTAGTTATGTTCATTAGTCACCAAAGCCAAAGTTAGGGATTTGGTGCGTTTATCTTATCTACTACACATATATAGAGAACCCCTACACCTATATAGAGAACCCCACTAGGGAGTTCTCTCGACGTGCAACCATGCCACCTCAGCAGCCCCACTAAGACATGTCATCCATCGGCGACCCCACTGTTTGAACTAACTAAAAAAACTTATAACTCACAAACAAAAAAAAAACAATTTAAATTCTGATTACACCATTGAATTCCTTGTAATAAATCTTTCAATCTCATATGGATATATTTCGATAAAAATATAGGTGAACCCCACTGATAGTTGGTATAGAGTAAAGTAAAAAAAAAAAAAAAAAAGAATGAAAAAAAAGGGGAAAAAAGAAAGAAAAAGAATAGGAGGGTGATAGTAATATTCTAACTCATAGATTTCTCCTTCATACCTGCTGCAACACGCTGGGAATCCATCTAGCATTCCTATAAAGCAAAAAATCCCACTAGCTATTTCTTGCAACATGCAAGCTATCCAACAAGGCAATCCACTATCATATACAATTTAACATGCACTAAGAAAAACTCCACTATCTCTGTATCTTACCAAGAAAATTGTAGGCACATAAATTTTTCTTCCTATCCTTGTATTATTTCACAATTTAACAATATGATTAGTTGGCAGATTGATTCATGTTGTGTGTTGCACTACCAATTTATTTTACGAGACCGAGTTATGAGGATTACATAGTGCGACTAATGCTTTGGAACTGAGTTTTGAGAGAAATTAATAAGTAGTTGTCACGTGCCAGGATTTGGGCCTTGCAGCCACCCCCCCCCCCAAGAAAAAAAGGAGCCCCACGCGAGGGCACCAGGTCGCCGCCCTTCGTTATCCAAATCTCATCAAAATAAATATTAGGGAATAAATATTTAGGAAAGAAATATGTTGTTTTGTTAGGAGGTATTCCGATCTGTAAGGAAACCTTCTAGATATATTTCTTAGCGTGCAAGTCTCCCTCGGACTATAAATACAAGGGACATGTAATCAGTTGAATCTAATCGAAAAATTAAAGGGCTAACACCCGGCAGCTCTCCCGCTTCCTCGCTCTCGGTCCACCAACCTAGCGGCCGCGGCGCTGCCGCCACGCCGCCATGCGCCGCTGCTGCCGCCCCCGCGATGCGCCGCGCCGCCGCGTGCCGGCGTCCAGCACCGCCCGTCGCCACCTCTACCTTGCCGCCGATCGTGTCACCGCCGCCGGAATCCATCCGATTTGAGTATTCGGAGACCAAGACGATTCCCACCACCGATGGTTTTCGAGAATCTCAAGCAACTCCTCAAGGATAACATCGCCAAGATCGACGGTCGCCGACGAGATTGAAGCTTCGCCTTTGCCGTATGACGAACCCCCCTACGCCAACGCCCGGCGCCGACCACATCCCCGAGGGCGCCAAGGACAACGTCCCCTGCCGGGCGCTACCGATGGCGACACCGCTCTCATGGCGCCGTCGACGTCATCTCCATCCACAATGAACCCATGGCCTCGCCCGGCAGCAACGCCACGAAGACGCGGCCATGCTATTCGATGTGCGTGCGGATGACAATGCTGCGATCTACAACCACGCCAAGGTGTACTACGACTCCACCCTCGCAACCCGCCACAATGTCATCCTACTAGGCAACCTTGCCTACATCGGCCAGCGGCAAGCTGGACGACCTCATCGATGCCGCCCTACCATCGGCACCACCCGACGTCATCCCCTCCACGACCACTGACGTCCACCAACCGCTCGGCGAAAATCCTACCCAACTAGGCCAACGTCGTGAGGCTCCAACAGCGGTGCGAGATAAGTTCCTATGCCAACAACATCATTTCGACCTTTGGGAACACCAGGGCTTCCGCGAAATTACCATCGGGAGCAACTCAACGACGTCGCCCGACATTGACGCTATCGTCGCCGATCTCAACCCCAACGTCCCTCGACATCGACAACGCCTCAAGGGCGCCCCCAACAACATCAGCAACAACCACGATGTCGCTAACCATGACATCCTCGGCATCGACAACATCGCCAACGACAACTACAATGTCCCCAACGCCGACACCTACGATGACACCTCCAAGGGCAACACCAACGGCAATGACGCCCCTCCCATGGGCGCCACCACCGACCCGGACATTGACAGCTTGGACCACAACACCCATGATAACGACATCAGCCCGCTACACTTGCCGGATGTCCCTCGGACTTCCACCATGGCGGAGAACGTCAACAAGCGAACTATGGATCTCATCACGGCTTCAACACCGACAAGTGCTTTATTGACAACCCCACTCTCGCCAGTCGACTCGCCGATGACACGGTCAAAGCTCTCTGGCGAAGGCGCCCCATCGGCGCCACGACGGCAGAACATCGGCCCGACAATGACATGAGGTATGCCGATGTCCACCCGACAATGGCGGTTACGTAACGGGGCGCGCACTACAGCGGGAGGCGCCCTGCATAATTGACAAAGCAATTCAACTCGCTCGTCTCCTCGATGCCCCTTTGCCACGTTTGTCACATGGCTTGATGATAGGCGACGATACAACAACATGGACGACTTGGATAAGATAGCTGGCTACCTCGACCCTCGATGACATCGACGTCCCAGTACAACAACACTCTCAACTTCACCAACGACCTCGCTACAAGATTTGGGCTGCGGTGCGACGGCAGACGCCGCACACCTCGACCATATCAATCCACCTCGTCCCATAGTTCGACGTCCCCGATGTCTTCAACGAGCTTCAACTTGTGAGCTCCACCGACGATGACTTGAGGTACACACCACCAACATCGATCCTCTACCTCGTCGACTTTGTCACTACCCCAGAGGCCTTCTTCACGGTTCTCCTCGCTACGTCAAACGACCAAAAGCTCCAGAACATCACCAGCAACATTGAGCTCCAAGCGGGAGCACCAACTGGAACGCTGCTCAAGGAAATTGATGTCCACCTACCGACGTCCTCACCTTTGATGCAAGGCTTCCCGGCGACCATTGTACTAAATGGAGGAGCTAAGTATAGCTTCTCACCGTTGGTGACAATCTTCTTCTTTGACAACCACCGCTTCTACGCCACAACAGTATCAACAGTGCTACGAGATGTTTTACAACCAGTGCAAGCCTTATGGGAAAGCATCTTGTTCATGGAGGAGCATCCCCACTACTTCTTGGAGGACATTATGACCCTGCTCTTCAACGACAAGCTACCTCCATCAGTGGCAATCAACTTCTTCGATGATAGGGTGACAGTGCCAGCAACCGTCTTCCCCGACGACCATGGCCAACACTTCGTGAGCATCAACACCATTGGCGGAGATAATGAGGCGACACTACACCAACCATCGCTGTGGCCTAAGCATCGCCTTGGTGGGTTAGCCGACGCGATGGGCGCATTGCCTCGTCGAATGGTGGGGAGATGTCACGTCCAGGATTTGGGCCTTGAGACCCAGCCCAAGGAGCCCCACGCGAGGGCACCGCGGATGGTAGGCCGTGTGCGTGCGTGCCTGGTCGGCGCTGCCGCCGTCCTTCGTTATCCAAATCTCGTCAATAAATATTTAGGAAAGAAATAGGTTGCTTTGTCAAGAGGTATTCCGATCTATAAGGAAACCTCCTAGATATGTCTTAGCGTGCAAGTCTCCCTCGGACTAAAAATACAACGGGCATGTAATCAGTTGAATCTAATTAGAAAAATTCAAGGGGTAACACCCGACAGCTCTCCGGCTTCCTTGCTCGCTCCCCTGAATCCTAGCTGCCGCACGCTGCAGCTGCCCATGCCGCACGCCGCTGCTGCCGCCCCCATGTCTTGCGCGCCGCCGTCGTCACCTCTTCCTCGCCGCCGATCGTATCACTTTGCCGCCAGAATCCATCGGGTTTGTGACAGTAGTCAATGGGTTTAATTATTCCTCCCATTTTAAGCTGGTCATGTTCTTCCACTTCCGTTTCCCTTCGAGCTTTATTTTATTTTTTTAAAAAAATGAATCGGCAAATACAAAAAAAAAAAAAAAACTACAATGGACATCAAGTTTTCCTCCTCTATCTTGTGTTCTAACGTTGTTACAATATAATCCCACTATTACACGATTCATTTTTGGTGGTGGGCGTTTGCATTTATGGAGACATGGCAAAGGGGCTTGCCACCGTTGTGAGGTCACCAATAATCCCATTAACTGTGGTCTGTGCTTTTTGCCCGACACGATTAGTGGTATGGGCCTGGATCTAGGCCACATGGGCCTACATCTGGGCCTTGCACCGCCATCGTTGATTCGCTCACCACTATGCTGCCGCCACCGCCGACATTACTACATAATTGATTTTTCGGTGGCGGTTTTTTTTATTTTCCGTGGGCGGTTTTTACAACCGCCACCAATGGAAGGTCACGGTGAATGGAAGCATTAACCGTGGCAGTTTTCGGACCCTAAAAAAATCGCCACGGTTAATAAATAAATAAAAAATGATATTAAAAAGAAAATCGGTTTGAAACCCTAACGGGCCCAGATTTGGGCCCGGCGGCCCGATCTGAAAGCGATTAGGGTTTCGGTCTCGCACTGCCGCCCGGCCAGCTCAGCGCTGCCGGTTAGCCCACCACGCCGCCGCCTTAGCGCCCGCCGCCGCCGCTTCGCGCCGAGGACCCGCCACGCCCGCTTCGAGGCCGCTGCCGCTCGCCGCTCGAGGACCCCCGCCACGCCGCTTCGAGGCCGCGCCGCTCGCCGCTTCGAGGCCGCGCCGCTCGCCGCTTCGAGACCCCGCGGCGCTGCTCGAGGCCGCTTCGAGCCAGCGCGCCGCAGCGCGAATCCGCGCAGCCGCGTCGGGGGAGGCGCTCGGCGAGGCCGCCCGCTCATTGTCCGCCGCCGCCGTCGGGGCGCGCTGGAGGCCGCGCCGTCGGGCCCGCCGGCCGGATCTCGTCGCCGCCCCGCCGCGGACACGCACGCCGCCCGGGGAGGGCTCGTCGCCGTGCGCCCTCGCCACCGTGCCGTGGGGAGAGGAGGGGGCCGGGTGAGGAGAGGGGCCGGGTGAGGGAGAGGAGCCAGAGGAGGTTCTGGATCGAGAGAGAGAGAGGGGGGTGAGGGAGAGAAAGACCGGGCAGAGGCTAAGTGAGTGAGAAACCCTAGTGTCGTATATATATGTGGCCTCTGAAATGGGCTTTTGGGCTTGCTAGAATTGAGCCTGATTTACCGTGATGGGCAAAATATAAAAACCGCCACGGTTAATACATTTACCATGACGGTTTTTAGAACCGCCACGAAAAAATTGAAAAAAACCACCACAAAAAAATTGGAGCATTAACCGTGGCGGTTTCTCAAATGCCCGCCACGGAAAATGAAATCCGAACACCATGTAAAATCAATCTTGAGTAGTGCGATCCACGCCGGCCGCCGACCCACCGCCCCATTTGCCACTAGAAGGAGCGGTGGTCGGATCCGCGCCGCCCGAGGAGGCCGATCCATCGTCGATGACAAGGGGGGGGGATCCACCGTCGTCGGGTAGGAGGGGAGGGATTCGTTGTTGCTGGGTGTGGAGGGTGCGAATCCGCCGCCACCATGGTGGAGAGTGCCGATCCACCGTCACTGAGTGGATGGCGCCAGATCTGCAGCGGCCGGTGTGGATGGGCTCGGACCTACCACCGTCGGGCAAGTGGGTGCGATCCACCGTCGCCAGAGTGGAAGGGGCCAATCCGCCGCCGCTGTGTGGAGGAGCTAGATCTGCCGCCACCGGTGTTGAGTTTTGAGAGAAATTAAGAAAAAGTCGCTCGGTTTAATTATTCTTCCCATTTTAAGCTGTCATTTTCTTTCCACTTCGGTTTCTCTCTTCGACATTATTCTCTCTCTCTCTTTTTAAATGAACCCGGCAGGAGAGCTGCCGATTATATAAAAAGAAGATGAATTCAGATTGGCTAATACAAAAAGACCATAACTGAGTGACCATCTTCCACTTTCTTTAGGTGGCACGATTTGTTTCCTTATTCTCTTGCCTAGGACAATTAGGGGGAATGCAAATTTGTGTTGTCTATCTTGTGTTTTATCAAAGTAAAGTTGTTTAATTAGGTGGTCGATAAATTGAGCTGCATGCTGCACCAACCAGCTGTTTAAATTAAACGAGGTTGAGTAATGAGGTGTCTGTAACACTCTTGCTGCTAGGTTCCAAATTGTGTCTGCACCTCAAGATTGAAGTACAATTAAATTGGTTGTGTTCTTTCTTTGACTATCATGCATGAACCGTATGTATTGTGGTACACTCAATTTCCCTCATGTTATTATTGTTATTCAGTTTGTGAATAATAAACTGGATTCCATATTACTTTAATACACGCATAGATTTAGGAAAACACATTCTTGCATCTAGTGTGAAAAGTGTGAGGGAAGCACTACTAATAAACTCATAGCACTGTGCTGTTGATATGCTTGCAAAAAAGAACTTCAAACCACTTATTATCAGGCCCAGAAACTAGTGATTATAATTTTTTTGTGCTCACAATATAGTGCTTACATTGTAGTACCCACACCTTTTGACAACGAAGTGACATACAATAATGCAACAAAGGAGGTGTATATATCTCAACATTTCATGGAACTACGTACGTACTCCATGTCCGCAGAACAAATTTACAGCACTAGTTGTCCTTAACCACCATATTGTATACTACTGCACTAGCGTAGACTACACTTACAATTTTGCTGGCTGGTCAAGTTTTTTGTTTTTTGAGTCCGCTGGTCAAGGTATTTTTGGCTCCACCCAATTTGCAAGAAAGCAGGTTTATTTATTTTTCTGTAGAAAAAAAAAAATTCCCGCCCCTCCACCGCCCTGGAAGAAGCACGTGCCAAGCCGCGTATATATCTGCTTCCCTTGATATAATAAGCAGGTCTTTATTAACTACCTCCTGCCATATTCAATGTTGCTCACATGCAAGTCACATATTCATGAACAATAAAAACATTCCAAAATTACCAACACTAACCTAGGATTGGTAGTATGGTTCTACTAATATATTTTTGGAGAGAATTGAATACATGCTCTATATAGAGTTTACAACTGTAGAGCACCAGGTTTTTTCCAAAAAAACCAGAGAAGACACTGCTAAGTAAGAGTACTGTTTTACCTCTATATATACCACCCAACCCTCTATGAAGTACTCCAACCCAAGCAGAAGGTAAAGCCGGGAGAGACTTAGTCATACAGATCTACACAGTTGTAGTAGTAACCAACCCAACAACACCAAACCATGCCTTGCACACTCTCCACACAGAAGAGGGCTCATCTTGGCGATCAGGCGGCACCGGCGGTTGCGACTTCCTACTGGTCAACCTCGCTTCCAGAAGAGTTCACCATCAAGCTGGCCAAGCACATCGTTGACGACAACGACATCGACTCCTATATGGCTTTCCGTGCCGTCTGCCACAACTGGCGCACCGAGACCACCGACCAGCCTGGGAAGGTGGAGGACCACACAGACCCCATCCGCTTCCAGCCCATCAAGTGGGCGTTGCTGGAAAAGCAGGATGACTGTGTCACGTTCTTGGACATCGACACCGGCCGGTTCCTGCGCATGAGCATCCCGATCCTCCGCGACTACCTCTTCGTCGGCGCCACGAGCTGCGGCCTCATCCTCCTCGGTGAGAAAGAAGAGCCACACCAAACCTGTCTGCTCAACCCCTTCACGGGCGCCATCGCCCACTTCAAGGTCAGAGCACCGGCAGAAGGGGTGATGGTGGTTGCGGTGACCACGAAGCCACTCATGGTGTTCGCCTCCCTAGAGGATGGCGACATCATATGTGCAGACCAGAATAGCGAGCTCTTCAGGCGCCTTAACCGCATGGAGGGTGACAAGCTTACGCCGATAGCTGCCTTTGACGAGGAAGTGTATGCCAGCGATCCGCACGGCGCGATCTTCACATCGTTTGTTGATGATGTCCCTGATGGGGACAAATGCCGCTCTGCGGTGACAATCTGGATGGGCAGCACTATTGGTAGCCCTAACAACAATGCTAGTCCCCAAGCAAGTCCTGAAGTATTGGCTGGGAATGGCGGCAGATATTATCTGGTGCAGTCTGGTGGAGATCTGCTGCTCGTCACCAGGCCATTGGATGGTGTTCCGCAGGATCAGCCTTTGGTTCGTAGGGTGGACCCCGAGAAGAAGGTTCTTAAGCAAGTCAGAAGCATCGGCAGTCGTGCCATCTTCGTCAGCCATGTCAGGTGCATCTCCATCGATGCCGACAAGTTCAAGGACATCATGGGTGGCTGCATCTACTTTGTGGAACCGATCCAAGCAGCTCAAGATGACTATGCGCCTGCAATAATCACCACTTATCAAGTTGCTGACGGGCCTCAAGCTGGGCCTATCATGTTTGAGGAAGGTATCCTTGAAGGCTGCTTCCGTCCGTTCACAATCACCCAAGTCCTTGCAGATTACTGCAGGTCCGTCCAGTATCATGAACTGCACCAAATGATCTGGAGTGACTGGGATTGGGACTTCTCCGGCTCCGAATCTGATGACGACGACGACTACGAACCAGCATTTTGGGAACTTGAAGAAGTAGCTGAATTCTTGGGAATTAATTATGAAGCTGAAGAGTGAATAAATGTTGTATGCATTGTCTGGACTTGAGGAGGGCACACCATAGTATGCTATATACTATAGTAGTACTATTTATAAATTTCGTGTTGTTATTAGTATTACTCAGTTTCGTTTCTTTAGTTGGTTTTCTATCTGTTCAGCCAGCCAGACATGTGCTACTTGTGTAATCTTCTTTGCAATGTAGTAGACTGGGCGCAATTAATATATATGTCCTGTATCCTTTTCGATTACTTATTTTTTCCAAATTTATCATTGGAATGTCATGATGAAATCATATGATTTCAAATTGATAGTTTTTAATGGAAATTTGTGTTCAGCTTTCAGTTGGTACATGTTCTAGGTGTAGAAATATTCACTTGGTGCTTAATATCTAGAGAATCAGAGGCATGGCATGTGAAAGCAATAGTTTTCTCACAGAGGTCAAGGACAAGATTTGCCATTTCTAGGTGTTATTGCTGGAGTTAGCGGTGAACGGTTTTCGCCTTTATGAAGATGTTTGACCACAGAGGGGGCACCATTAGAGGTAGCTAGAAATTAATCCAAACCTAGTAGTTCGGTGGTAGGCAGGGATAATGGGCATATAGGTGGTAGAGGGCAGAATCAATGGCATCAGACTTGCTTAATGTATTGGTTAAGGAGGGAGGCGGAACGCCTTAACGACATGAAAGCGTTGTATTGTTGAGCACATTTATAGTGCCTTCAATAATTATCAACTTTTTAAATTCCAGTTTTCTTTTGCCACCTAGCCCAGCTACCGACAAATCCCCAAGCTGGCAACAGACCCAACTCAGCTTAGGACAAGGCTTTGACTTCCGCGTCTAGTTCCGCCACCCAATAAGCGCGAGGGTGCGCTTATCTATATGAGATTGCACAATAGCTCGGCTTGGTAAAACGTCTCCAGATATAGGCAGACTTTGCCGCCAAATTCTTCTAGGCCTCCTAATAAAGACAGTAAAGTGCAGATTAGTCAAGTCCTCTTTATGTAACACTCTAAAATCTGCTTCTTTTTAGATAGACATACAATGATTTATGATTTATTTATGTATTGTTTGGGCTCCAAATAACATAGGAGAATACTATTTTTAATTACATCATATAGATACTTTTTTTTCCATACATGCTGGTGCATTTGATTTATTGTTATGTGTGGCTTTGTGAAAATTCAAAATGGGTTGGTAATGTTTTTGAGAAGGCTTTGAAATAAAAAGAAACAATTCTCCCTGTCCTATTTTAGCCCAAGGCCGCCCCTCTCACAATGGCCCATCACGACAAAAGCCTACCCGTCCTCCTTCTATATTCAATCGTAGTTTGGGCAAGGCCCATCTTCCGGTTAGGGGCAAAGCCCAACTCAGCACCAGCACCCACATGACCCTAGTTATGTCGGTCAGTTTGTCCCAACCGTTCGCCACCATTCCATCATCTTCCGTCTCCCCCCTTTGCCCCTTTCCTTTTCTAGATGTGGCGTCGCACCCTTCTATTTTACATTGATCCCTTCCATCGTTGGCACACCCTCGGACTACAAGAGCTGACACCGCCGCTCCGTGCAACCTTGATCTAGCCCTAATCCAGTGCCCACCTGGCCCCGAAGCTTTTCCACCATCGTCGCCAAAACCATAGCGTCTTTGCCGCCGCTGTGATCTGCTCTGCCATTGTCTTTGTGTCGACGTGTATGTCTTGCCAAGCTGTGCGTAAGGGTAAGGAGAGCATGAATGTATCTCTCTCTCTCTCTCTCTCTCTCTATGTTTTGTGTGCACCTATGCTTGGCCAACTAAGACCCCTTGCACCTATGCATCGCCACAACTACCACCAACAATGTAGAGGAGTTTGCGACATTGTACTCTGCACCCCAATGCCCTCTGTTTTGCGAACCAAAGCTAGAATCACTTCTTGGGGGAACCCCGACGAGCACCTTGATGGTGGCAATGACGCCTCACCGCCAGGAGGACTACTCGATGACACAAAAGCCTCCCCTTCACTCGCAACAGACATCCATCGATCGAAGGCACGTATTAGAAAGGAAGGCCTCTTGCCAATTTAGTGCACCATGCTCCCTGCATTTATTTTTGCAGAAGATCCCCTCTGTTTTTGGAAGTTAACCTGCCGTCCCTGGTCTCATTCCAAAGTCTGATTTTATTTCTTTTATTTCAAAATCGATGTCGTGTATTTACAAAATTGCTACAAACGCCTTGAAGCTGAGTTTTGGGAGAAAGTAAGAAGTAGCTGATGAGTTTAATTATTCTCTTCTCCTTCCGAGGCTGTCATGTTCCTTCGATTTCCGTTTCTCTTCCACTATTTTTTATAAATGAACCATATACAAAAGAATGCCGATTAGATGCATCCAGAGTGGGTATTAGTAAAACAAAAACTGAGCGATGATCCTCACTTTCTTAATTGGCACGATGTGACCTTACTTATATATTCTCTTGCCTAAGAAAATTAGGGGAATGCAATTGATTTTCTCTATGTTGTGTTCTTACCTGTTTATAGTAATCTTTGTAATAAGTTGGTCCATCAATTGAGGCTGCATGCTGCAGCAGCCTGTTCAAATTTAACGAGCCTTTTTTTTTTTTTTTTTGGAGCATGCATGTCTGTAGCACTTTAGCTGCTAGGTTCCGAGGTCATGTTTGCACTAAAAATTTAAGTATAATAATAAATTTGGTTGTTTTCTTTTCTTGACTAGCATGAACCGGATGCATTGTGGTATACTCTGTTTCCCTTCATGTTGTTATTGAAATATTCCGTTTGCAAAACTGGATTCTATTATTTTCCCACATAGAATTAGGAAAACAAATCCTTGCATGGACGAAAGTGTCAGGAAGCACTATAATAATAAACTCGTAGCATCATGCCGCTGTTGATATGCTTGCAAAAAAAAAAAAAAAAATCAAATCACTAATCAGGTCCAGAAACTTGTTTGCTAATGGTATTTTGTGCTGACAACACAGAATTTTATATGAATTGTTTCTGCTTAAAATGTAGTACATACATCCTTTGACAACGAAAGTAACATACAATAATGCAACAAATGGGGCGTATATATTTGAATATTTCATGTAACTAAATGATCCATTATTGAGTTGAAAATAGTCATGACACTCATGTTCACAGCATAAATTTACAGAACTAATTGTCCTTAACCACCTGCACTACTGCAGTAGTGTAGACCACGATTAAAATTTTGCTGGCCCGTCCACCAAATTTACAACCAATCAGGTTTTTCTATAGATAATTCCCGCTCTCCACCCCTGTGGAAGCACGTGCCAAAAACCGCGTATATATCTGCTTCCCTTAATATAATAAGCAGGTCTTTATTACTCTTTATTAACTGCCTCGCCAAATTCAAACATGACTACGGTTGTTGAAGTGCCAAGTCATATTTATGACTAATAAACTCATTCCAAAATTGCCCAATTAACTGGGGCATGGTAATATTGTTCTTCTAACATATTTTTGGAGAGAATTGAATGCTTGCCCTGTATAGAGGAACGTTCCGATGCACGCCATCGTTCATATACATTCACAGCTGTACAGCACCTGGTTTTCTTCCCAAGGAACCAGTTAAGACACCGCTAAGGGCACTCACAATGCGGACTCTACCATAGAGACTAAAACTAAGGGCACTCACAATGCAGACTCTACACCGAGTCTAAAACTATTTATTATCTTGGATAATGTGGACTTAGAGTCCAAATAAGACTTGAAGTCTTGTTTTTTCTCCTTCTCTCTTCCATAAATATACTGTCACATAAGCGCCACATCAGTAAAATGCAATAAATATGATGACAATAAATAAGCTTAGACTCTATGGTAGAGTCTGCATTGTGAGTGCCCTAAGAGAATATCATAGCCGTGGGATGCGTGTCATAAGTTTGACTCAGTTTCTAGAAAATACGTGCAACATTTAAATCTTTAAATATATTTTTTTAAAAAAACTAGACTTAAAGATCTTTCTGATGATACTAATTTCTTAACATAAATATTTATATATTTTAATATATAATTGCCGGCATTTTTCTTAGGAAGCGTAGTGACAACGTTTTAGGGATGGAGGGAGTACCACCCAACCCTCTCAAGTACTCCAACCCAAGCGAAGCTAAAGGAGGAGTGACAAAGTCATACTGAGATACAATCATATAGATCTACAGTACTAGTAGTAGTAGCCAACCCAGCAACACCAAACCATGCCTTGCACACTCTCAACACGGAAGAGGGCTCAACTTGCCCATCAGGCGGTGCTTGGCGGCGGCGTCGTTTTTGGTCAACCTCGCTTCGAGAAGAGATCACCATCAAGGCGGCCAAGCGCATCGTCGACAACAACGACATCGACCGCTACATGGCCTTCCGCACGGTCTACCACAACCGGCGCACCAAGACCACCGACCAACACGGGAAGGTGGAGGACCACACCAATCCCACCCGCTTCCAGCCCACCAAGTGGGTGCTGCTAGAAAAAGGGGACGACCGCGTCACATTCGTGGATGTCGGCGGCGGTGGTTCCTCCGCATAAGCGTCCCCGATCCTCAACAACTACCTCTTTATCGATTGCCATGTGCGGAGGCCTCATCCACCTCGAGGAGAAAGAGGAGCCCCACCGAGTCGTCTTCTCAACCCCTTCACTACTACTATGTTGATTTTCCATGGCGGTTTTTTTTCAATTTTCCGTGGCGGCTTTTGCAACCGCCAACGAGGTAGGGTCACGGAAAATGGATTGATTTTCCGTAGCGGTTTTAGGACCCCGGAAAACTGCTCCCGTTAATAAATAAAAAATAAAAAAAAGAAGAAACCCAATCTGAAACCCTAACGGGCCCCAGATTTGGGCGACCAGGGCCCGTTAGGGTTTCATTGCCGCCGCCGCCGCCAAAAACCCCACCGCTGCCGCCACAAAGGAGTAGAGGAGGTCGGTCACCACGGAGCTCCGCTCTTGGGCGCCGCCATCTAGGCCGCGACCGCGGTAACCGCCGCCGCCATCTTTGCCAGGCCCGGTGGCATAGAGGAGGTAGGAGGAGGCGGCCGACAATCGGAGGTAGGAGGAGGCGCCCTTGTGTTGATGGTAGTTATTGACCAGTTTTATATATATGGAAAGCTATCAAACATGGGATGAATGTTACTAAAATCTTATTATTTCTAATGATTTCCATGAGTTTGGTGCACACTTAGTTTTGCGAGACCTCCGCAAAAGCAGCAGTAAACAGAGCCGAAAAGAGAGAAAAAGGAAGAAAAGGACTGAACCAAGGCGGTTAGTACAATTTCAAGGGTCTAAATGAGAAGAGAAGACAACTTCGCCAAAGACAGGGGCCCACATGTCAAGAGGTGGGGCGGGAGGCACCCCCATCTTCTTGGCACACCCTCGAGGCGCCACGTGTCCAAATTGGGAACCTTCCTACAACCGACCTATGGAGTTGATCTAGTCCATCCAATCAAGTCGGTTTGATCCAAGGGCTAAGATTCATCCTATGGGGCTATAAAAGAAGAAGCGAGGGCTACCTCTTGAAACCCTAATTCATATTCATTTTCATTAGACGAGAATTCCTTCTCTCTGAGAAGTCTAGGGTTAGAAAGTCAAGATCCTATGATTAGAGCATAGCCACTTCTAGATTAGTCGCTACGGATCTTGATTAGCAATCGAGTTTGTTAGAAATATAGAGATTAGTGAGGAGTGCTTCGGAAGAGTTCCGGCCTGTCGGATCTTCTCTCTTGTATTCTTGGGATCATTCTCTCCGCAAAGAGGAGTGTATTCAGAGAGATTATCCGGTTTTCGACTTCATAATTAAAGTTTGTTTTGGTTTATTCTATTCTTCAAGTTTGCAACTCATTTAGAGTACTTTTAATCTTGGTTGCTCTTGATTAGAGGATAGTTTCTAGTGTATCTTGTGATTGCTTAGACTAAAGTTATCTGTGAATGCCCTTTTTGGCTTGGAATTAGTGGTAGCATCATAAAGGTGACTTTTATAGCTTTATTGAAACCTCTGTAGCCCACATCCCACCAAGAAGTGAACGGTAGGCTTTGTGCGTTCTTAGTAGAGTAATTTTACTTTACTTTATTAAGAATTAGCGTCCACGATAGAATAAAAAAAAACTAGGGTGTATCGAGATTAGAACAAGAAGTCAATGTTATCTCCTAATTCTAGCTAGTTTCTTAAGTACTTTGATTTTGAAGTGGACTGGGTAAATGCTAGTTATATTCACCGAGTGTTCCTTTGGGTTTGATATTTTAAAACCGGGAGTTCATATTTTGGTGAAGTGCTAGAATGATATTTCTATCTCGTTAAACTGGGATATTTCTATCTTTATTGTGTGCATATAATTTATACCAACACCTTGCCAGATCCGCCACTAGAGGTGGTCCGGCGCGAGCTCCTAGGCTGGATCCGCCGCACATCACTGCCGGGGCTTGACCACCCCGGCTCGCCACCGGGTGCTCCAGGCTCGCCCGCCGAGCTTGACCACCGTCGGGATCAGCCCACCGCCGCTACTCGCCGCTTCGCCGGGACCGTGACGCCGCTGGTTCGAGAGGGTGTGACGGGCGGGAGGGAGAGAAGACCGCGAGGAGGGAGAGAGGACCGCGGGGAGGATTTCGAGGAGGGGCCGCGGCTAAGGAGTGGGAGGGCAAAGTGTTAGGGTTTACGAGGAGGGCTTGATTTTATATGCTCCGTGGGGTTAGTGGGATGGGGTCAGCTCAATGGGCTGGGTGGTTGGGCCACATTAACCGTATGGCGGTTTTTAAAAAACTGTCATGGTTAATCGATTTACCAAACCGTCATGGTTAATAAAAATAACCACCACAAGTTAATCATGACATTAACCGTGGCGGTTTTCTAAATAACCACCACGGAAAATGATTTCGAAATGTTGTGCAAAATCACTTATGTAGTAGTGCTTCATGGGCGCCATTGCTGACTTCAAGGTGATCTAAGAATTAAAAGATACTTTTGGTATTTGTTAACGCACATAGAAAATCCATAGCGTCACGGATACCGATGTAGCCTTCACCTAAGAGTATTCCAAGGTATCGATTCCATGGGGAATGTTAAGTGTACTAATCAAGGATCAAGGCCATCTAAGGATAACTATATATGTTTTTGTGGAGGGAGAGAATAAGGTTCTAAGTCTCTAATTGATCTAAATATTAAAGATACTCTAAGGTTTACTTATTTTGGGATGTCGAACACTAGCCACACAAAGGGGTGAGAAAGGGGCTAGGAAGCTCTAACTAACTATAGTCCTACAAACACCTATCCGAACGTGGTGGAATACGTTGGCCGTCAGGGCTGTCACCACCTGGGGCTACCACAAACTATCTGTGGGATTGTGTGCAATTCGGGTAACCACTAGACTAAGCACTACTCCTAATCTAATAATTACTACTCTAGCATTTCAAAGACTAGAGCACTTGATGCAAGCGAGAATCAAATAAATAAACTAAAAGTAAATACTGAAATAAAGTAAATAGAGAACTTAGAATATTAAATAAAGAACATGAATTCAATGAAGAAGTAGATGCTGTAGAAGTTCAAAGCTCGAGGAGAATCGACAAATCCGGAACATCCTTCCGATCTCTCACCTCTCCTCTCTATTTTCTAGATTAGATTTAATGAGAACTAATCTTTTATTGGTAGCTAGCTAAGAGGTAGATCCATCACGAGGAACACCTCTGATCCAAAAAGGGAATAATGAATAATGAATTCTAGCTAATGAAATATAGGGCTTCGGGGGTAAGGTCTGCCCCTTTGTATTCATAGTCTGGCGATGAACCTGAGCCCTTGGATCAAACCGACCTAAAAGCTGACTTAAATCAACGGCTAGATTCTAGGGTTCCTATAGGTCGGTGGAGGAAGCTTCCGAAGCTGGGCCGGGATGTCTCTGGGGTGTCTTGCCGGCCCCATTGAGGGGTGTCGGGCGGCCCCACCCTGTGACATGTGGGCCCAGGGCTTTGGCGTGCTACCTCTTGGCGTCCCCTAGCTAGGTCCCGAATTTACTCCAATGGTCGTGGTTCGTCACTTTTGATTTTGAACTCTAAATGTGGCAAGTAATAGGTCCGTTTCGATCGTCTCGACGAGCTCTTCGCAATGATACACTCTAATCCATCATATATGATACTTTTATTCAGTGAAAATCTATGGAAACCTGCAAGACAAATGAAAACTCCAAACTCGTGGAACTTGTTAGAATCAAATCCGACATCTAGTGTTTGTGTTTCCTTTTGTATCATTTCATGTAGAACTTGATGGTAAAACTTGGCGTTAACTACCTTCAACAACCACGAAGGCATTGGCGGTGTTCATCTCCTTGGAGGAAGGCAACATCATATGGGCAGACTAGAGCAGCGAGAAATTCAAGCGCTTTAATCGCATGGACGCCGACAGGCTTACGCCAATAGTTGCCTTCGACGGTGATGTGTATGCTAGTGACCCGCGCGGTGCGATATTCACGCCATTTGGATGGGCTCCACCATTCGTAGCCCTATCAACAATGCTAGTCCCGATGCAAGTCCTAAAGTATTGGCTGGGAATGGAGGCAGAAAGGTGAAGTCTAGTGGAGATCTTCTGCTTGTGACCAAACCATTGGATGGTGTTCCTGATGATCAACCGTTAGTTTGTGGGGTAGACACCAAGGAGAATGTGCTTGAGCCAGTCAGCAGCATTGGCAGTCGTGCCATCTTCATGGGCCATGTGAGGTGCATGTCCATCGACGCCGACAAGTTCCTAGGCATCATAGGTGGCTGCATCTACTTTGTGGAACCAATTAATCCTAGCAGCTCAAGACGATTATGCGCCTTCTACAATAACCACTTATCAAGTTGCTGATGGGTCGCAAGCTAGGCTAATCATGTTTGAGGAAGGTATCCATCAAGGCAACTTCGGTCCGTTCACAATCACCCAAGTCTTTGCAGATTACTGCAGGTCTGTCCACTATCATGAACTGAACCAAATGACTGGGAGCGACTTTGAGGGGGATTTCTCCGACTCTCTGACAAAACATCATCCTATGGATCTGACTATGAAGTAGAATTATGGGAACTTGAAGAGGCAGCTGAATTCTTGGGAATTAATTATGAAGTGACGAGTGAATAAATGTTATGCATAGTCTAGACTTGAGGAGGGCACCATATTATGCTATAGTTGTACTATTTATAATTTTCCTGTTGTTATTAATAATGTTACTCAAATTCAATGTTTTAGTTCAGCCAGCCAGACATTATATTCGCATATGCTACAACTTGTATAATCTTTCTTGGGGATGTTGCAGATCGATATGGCTCAGTTAATATATCAGTCCACTATCTTTGTTGAATATTTAACTTTTGCAATGTATATTTGGAATGTCATGATAAAATCATCATATGACTTCAAATTGATAGATTCTTAATGGAAATATGTGTTCAGGTTTCAGTTGGTACATGTTCTAAAATTTAGTTGGCGTGCTTAATCTATATTCTATTTCTATACTATAAAAGACTGAAGGATTTAAAATTATTTGTTACCCAAAAATCCCTACCCACCCTGATTGACAAGTGGGCCTAGAAAAGAAGGGCGCCAGGAACATATGGAATATGCGTGTTTCACGTTGCCAACTCCTTGTACTCGGTGTTTTTCTCACCAGCGAAAACTCTACCCGCCCGCACGTACCCACGGTCTTGATCACGCACTTTTCTGCGGTTCGTTCCCCTCCATGCGCCGCAAACCGCTCCCTCCCCGGCTACGCATGTCGATCCGGACCATGTTCTTCCCCATCAGCTCACGCCCATACAACCCCCAATCAACCGCCTTCTTACCTACCGCACAATCCCGATATGCGCCCGTCCACTTCAGCCAAGCGTCGCGGAGGCCGAGGCGTGAGGAGACGTGAGAGTGAAGGTCCCATCGGGAATGCAACTTGCCTTCATGGGATTGTGCCTCCAATGATCCTCGCCGTCATCTTGATTCTGGCCGCCAACTGCGCTGGCCTTAGCGCACGAACCGGCAACCGCCATCTAGATCCCAGGCCTGGGTGAGAGGGTAGTCTTTGGAGGTCGTCGGGTAGGAGACGAGGAAGCCACCGAGGCGCGCAAAGCGCCGCGTGGTACACTGGTACTCCCCATTCCGATAGCTGCCATTAGGTGTCGCCTCCGCCTGCATCCGATCCGTTCGCGGCGGTGAGTGTGTCGCCCGCATATGCTTTGCTACGGCGGCGAAGTTCGCGCAACTCCGATTCTTGCAACACCACATAGTCGGTCTCGGTATGATGTTTCTCTTGATCGTCTTGGTACACTGTTTTTCTCAAAGTTTCCAAGTTTTCATTACCTACCCAATTCTAAAAACCTTCCTTTTGTTTTTGGGTTTGGTTAATGTAGATTTCATTCTGTTGTTGAATTAGTTGTGTAGCCATACTGAAACAAAGTATACCTTGATATTCATCGAATAGTTGTTCTCACACACGTTCTCTTGTTAACATGCGGCTAATTTGTGCAGTAACCATCACCCAACCTATTTTTGGTAATCCAAGTGTGACACCGACTCTGGTGGGTGCATATGATGTTGCAGTGAGTGACCATAAATCTATGAGACTAAGATTCAGGGGCGAATCTACATGCAATTGCCGGGGTCTGAAAATTACATTAAAAATCCTCTAATTCACATGTAAATCACTCTTAAAAAAAGATAATTAATCAATGCATATTTGACCCATCATTTGGTCCTCGACCCCAGCGACATAAGATACATATAGGTGTGTGTGTATATATATACATATATATATATATGTATATATGTGTATGTATATATATATATATGTATATATGTGTATGTATATATATATATGTATATATATGTATATGTATATATATATATGTATATATATATATGTATATGTATACATATATACATATATACATATATATATGTATATGTATACATATATATATATATACATATATATATATGTATATATATATATGTATATATATATATATACATATATATATATGTAACTCGAGTCCGAGAGAAGTGTTTCCTTCGGTGGAACTGCACGGGGAGACGATAGACGTCTTAGCGTTCTCGTCACGACGGAAAACGGCTATCGAGGTTAGCGTTAGAGGATAGGATTAGCTGCTGCTTTATGAAGAGAGCTAGTGATGCATACGGTGAGTACCGAGTAGGATCAACACAAGCATAAGTGCACACGTTAGGCAGAATAGTTTGTAGCCTGCAGTATATATACATATATATTTGTGTAGTCTGGTATCAGCCTTACAAAGATCCTGTGAATTTTAATTCCGCATATCATCCCGCATCGAGTCGAGAATATTCACTAATTGAGTTCAATAATAATCACGCACTCCGCGAATATTCACGCAAGAGTCGCCATCGCGAGAATAGTAGCAAGTGCTTTTGCATAGTAGCTGAATAGTACAGAAATATTCACGCACTCCGAAGATATATACTAAGCAAGATCATATTAATCACGCACGCATACTGCATCCATCCAATTTCCACAAGTGCTCCAAATAGTCAAGCATTTTGAAGTGCCTGAGCCACTCAAGTAGTGCTCTTGCGCTATTCATAATTTTCTGAATTTGAATAGTGTCCAATATTTTGAATAGTGACACGAATTTGAATAGTAATAATTGAATTTGAATAGTGCTGTGAATAGTAACTCGTGAATATTAAAATTTGAATTTTGAATCGAATATCTCTCAAGTGTTTCTAAATATTCAGGTTAATAATATTGGAAGAATATTACAGTTAAATACCTTGATCATAATGGAAGAAATAGATAGCCAAATTAGAAGCTATGAACAAAAGATAAAGAATATTCCTAATGAATACTTTACTAATGGAATAAGCAAATGGCCACTATAAGGGAAAAAGAAGTTTATTTTAAAAGAAAATTTATAGACTTACCCAACTTAAGCAAAGAGAATTAAATAATAAAAAAGCTTAATGTTCTAATAGAAAAACCTGAAGTTATGTCTAAGCAAAATGAAAATAAGGCCCAAAAGGAATTAGAAAATAAAATAGAAAATATTGAAGAAAATGAGATAAGTGAAGATGAGCAATGGGAAATAAATAATAGGTTGTTGTTAGAAAGCTATGAAGAAGAAGATGATGAAGATATAATTGGGCTAAACAATAAAAATTTGGTAGAGGTTACAAACCTTTTAGAATATGATGAATTACATAGAATAGATGCTTCTATAGAAGCAATGGATATAGATCCATCTTCTTCAAAGAGAAAAAAATGAGGCCGGATATAAAAGGTTGAAACAGAAAGAAAGTTCAAGACCAACTAGAAATCGGGGAAAATGGCCACGAGAAAAAGAAGATTTTACATATAATTATATACGAAGAAATATACTCATATGGGTTCAAAAAGAAGAGATTTTTGAAAAAAGTTCAATTTCAGAATCATAAAAATGATGGTGCCATATTGAATCTAGCAGCACATGATCCTATAGATTGGCCAAATATACTTAGCATATGGAAAAATTTAATAGTGCAAAAATATATCTGAGAATCAGCATAATATAGGAAATAGAGTAGAAGATATGATTACATATTTAGAAACTTTTTTAGGAGAATCAGTTAAAGTTTTATGGGAACAATGGGTAGAATCTTTCCCTATATATTACGGAGAATTAAAAAAGAGCTGGTAGTAATCCACATAATTTTGCAAATATTATATCAAGCATAGTAATAGGAGAAGATCCTGAATTGGGATTTACTTTTCCTACAAAATGAAAGATTAAGAGAATTAGAAAAGTTATCATTAACTAATTGGAAGAAAATAAAGCAATTTTCTCAACATTATCTATATAATGCTACAACTGCTAAACAAGGTTATAATACGAGGGAATAGTTGAAAAATATTTTCATAAGTTGCCGGATCCTTTAGGATCTATGATATTTGAAGAATACAAAAAAACAGGTTCTAATGCATATAATATCTCTCGGGCTATAACTTTTGTTTTTAAACAATTAAGAAAGATATGTACTAATATACAAGCCCGAGAGATCAATGAAGCGATCGATTATAATTTACGTAATAATATAGTTCAAATACCATTGACATATGGAGAAGAAAGATCCAAGTATAAAAAATATCCTAAAATTATAAAAAGGAAAATATAAGAAGGAAGAAGAGATATTTTCTCACGAAGATCGATAATAGAGCTCCTTTCTTACATAAGAGAAATGTAAGAAGATATAATCCTAGAAAAAATTATGATAGTACTTGCGGATGTTTTATCTGTAATTCTCGAATCATTTAAGCGAGAACTTGTCCTAATAAAGATAAGAAAAGATATTCTAATAAGCTAGAAGAACAAGAAAAGGTTCTAATAATAGATAGTGTAAATGAAAATATATTAGTATGTGATGATGAAATAATGGATGATGAATCAATATATTCAATCATAGAAACAGATGAGATAGAATATGATGAAGAAAGGGAATCAAGTGATGAAGAATTAGATTTAATTGATGAATTATGCGGATTAAAAATTGAAATGATGGATCAAATAGTTTCCAAGCATAAGAAAGAAGAATACCATATTTTTTTTCGACACATGTTTATCTCCTTTTGCGAGAAATGAATATAAGATGTGTGTATTGCATATATTATCAAGATCGGAAGAAAGAGCTACATGCCCTTCTTTGTTTAAAACAAGCATGTATGCTATGTAACCAAGCGAAAAAGATAGAAAAATAACATAACAGCAAATATAAAATTTGAGAAAAATAAATCGAAGATATAGGCTTAGAAAAAGAAAAGAAGCAAATATGAGAATAACATTCCACAAGAATTTCTCATTCCCAGTTAAGTTTTCAAAACCGAGCATATCTGTCATACTTTACACAAGATATTATAGACTTAATATGGGCAAAATATCTTTGAAAGACACTATAAGACCTTTCAAGATATACAAGAATACTTCTTAAAAATATATGAAGGAAAAGAAAGACATCCATATGAGAATTTATATTAAAGCAAATATTTTTCCTATAATCCATATTGATGATATAGTCATTGTCAAGCCTCATCAAAGATTTTTAATATTTATAGGTGACATAGACTTGAAATACTTTCGAAATATACAACAGTAATAATGATGATATATCACTCCAAACCATTATAGATCATGGACTAATCCATGATATTTATGGTACATTGGAAGAAATAAGTAAATCTGATCTTGGAAAAGCTATTAAAGAAGCATGTAAAAAGTTAATATGTATCCGTGGAAAATATAAGATCAATTTACGTTCTAATCCTCCAAAATTCACAAACCAATAAGACCAGCAACCCATGACATATATATAAAAAAGGGTCCATACAGATTTCCTAATATATGGACAATTGAGGAAGATTATAAAGAATTATTTGCCAAGAAAACGAATCATGATAACCGGAGAATATTCAGAGAAGCAAAAGAATTAGAAAGTCATGTCATATTTGGTACAACTATCATATGATGTATCAAAATAAGATAACAAAAATATTCTTCCAAGCATATTATGATGAATGTATGGTAATACAAAGAGAAGTTGGAAGGATACTTAAACCTAACTATGGTGAAGAATGTCAATTAAGAAAGGAATACCGAGAATTGTTGAATATCCATCAAATATGCCAACTTTGAGGATCACGGATTTTGAAGATCTTGATTAAATACGTATTGGAAGTTTTATGAATACATATATTTGCATATGTTGATAAGGTGTTATCAACAATTTGTCGGGGGAATATCATTATACACATGCGAGTTTTGATTTGATGTTTTGCAACATCAATCAATCGGCGTGGAAGGCCGTACCCATAATACCCGTGAATAATTTTTCGAAAATCTTCAAGATGCATAACTGAACAAGATGAAGATTGGCTCTTGTTGATGATTATTGAAGCTTCATCGAGGCGTCCTACGACAATTGAAGAAAATGTCGCATTTATCAAGCGGCGATGCAACTCCATCCGGCACATGCATGCAAGATGAAGCAAAGCCAAGGTCATTGTCGCAAGCCCGCCCGATTGAAGGCCGAAGATTGAGCGCCTCTTCCTTATACGCGAGGAGGAAAAGGTCGAAGGCTGTGCCTTGTATAATTGAAGAAGCCACATCGCATCTCGGAAGATTCGCATGATGAAGGCACGTCACCAAGGCTTCACTTGTGAAAAGGATAAGCTTGAAGAAGCACGAAGTCTTATCCTCAAGAAGAAGTCGAGAAGGCTCTTACGCTCCTATAAAGCGAAGGCCATCGCCCACATCAAGGGAGGGATACACCGGACCGCGGCATGGGAGAACGAACATCGCCTCTCACATCCGCACCCTCTCAACCATTCACTCTCCACTAAAGAGCACCATGAAGACCATTATCTCAGAGCACATCTGAGCACCATCCACCACCAAGATTAGTTTTAGAATAACCCTTTCCACTTCCATTGTATTACTCCACATGTACGTAAAGAATAAGGAAGGACCGGTGAACTTCTGCGCTTGTAAGGTCATAAGGTTTGTGCTAAGTGCTTGGGGTTTCCGAAAGGAAAAGCCGTATGTAAGCTCGTTTGCTTTAATGGAGCGAGTTTTAGCTTTGAGAATCCACGCTTTTACGTAGCCGTCCATGTAAGTTTGAGTCTATTCTATGGACCCTAGAGGAGAAGCCTGCGTGCGTATTGTTCTTGTATTGTTCTCGTGTTAGCCCGGTAGCGGCGTTTTAGAGAACTCTGAAAGAACTTCGAGTCCGCAGAAGAAGTTTCCCTTTTCGGGTGGAACTGCGCACGGGGAGGCGATAGGCGTCTTAGCGTTCTCGTCCGCGACGGAAAAAGGCTATCGGGTTAGCGTTAGAGGATAGGATTAGGCTGGCTTGCTTTATGAAGAGAGCTAGTGATGCATACGGTGAGTACCGAGTAGGATCAACACAAGCATAAGCTAAAAGCTGCTCCATTAAAGCAAACAAGCTTACATACGGCTTTCCCTTTCGGAACCCCAAGCACTTCGGATAAATTCTAATTATAAAATATATCTTAGATTAAAGCGTGTGCACTTATTCTTGTGTTGATCCTACTCGGTACTCACCGTATGCATCACTAGCTCTCTTTAACAAAAACGGCCGACTAATCCTATCCCTCTACTTGCCCCACACGATAGCCGTTCATGTAAGTTTGAGTCTATTCTATGGACCCTATAGGAGAAGCCTGCGTGCGTATTGTTCTTGTATTGTTCTCGTGTTAGCCCAGGTAGCGGCGTTTTAGAGAACTCTGGAAAAACTTTCGAGTCCGCAGAGAAGTGTTCCCTTCGGGTGGAACTGCACGGGGAGGCGATAGGCGTCTTAGCGTTCTTGTCCGCGGCGGAAAAGCGGCTATCGGGTTAGCGTTAGAGGGATAGGATTAGGCTTTTCTTTATGAAGAGAGCTAGTGATGCATGCGGACAGACCGTCTTCATCAACATTCAACATTTTATCGCTTCACGTTAACCTTCAATAGTTTGTAGCCTATCTTCATATATACATATATATTTGTTAGTGCGGTTCCATTCTCATCTTGATATGCGGCATTAAAATTCACGGGTAAATTAAAATTTAAATTAAGCCTTAGATTAAGCGTGTGTACTTATGCTTGTGTTGATCCTACCGTCGTGGCTTCACCGTATGCATCACTAGCTCTCTTCATAAAGTCTGATGAATCCTATCCCTCTAACGCTAACGGCGATAGCGATTTTTATCTTATTCGTAGAAACGCTAAGAATTATCTTTAATAATCTCCCGGAAAATTCCACCGAATGGGTACACTTCTCTTCCGACTCGAGTTCTTTTGATGTCTCTAAAACATCGCCGCTACAGGCTAACACGAGAACAATACAAGAACAATACGCGCGTTATTTCTCCTCTAGGGTCCATAGAATAGACTCAAACTTACATGGGCGGCTATATGAAATTCCTTATTCTCAAAGCTAAAATTACTCCATTAAAGCAAACGATCTTACATACGGCTTTCCCTTTTATTAAACCCCAAGCACTGCCCACAAACACGATTATCTTACAAGCTCATCTAAGTTCATTATTTTCCTTCCTTATTCTTTCATAATCACATGGATAATACAATGGAAGTGGAAAGGGTTATTCTAAAACTAATTTTGGTGGTGGATGGTTCTGTGCTATACGAGATAATGGTCTTCATTTATTGCTCTTTAGTGGAAAGTGAGGATGTTGAATGGCTTATTTTTTCTTTAATGTGAGGGTGTTATAGCTTCAAGCCCGTTTCCGGTTATCCTTCTTTCAATGTCGATGTTCAATCAATGAGGACAACCTTCTCGTTTTATAGAGCGAGAGGAGCCTTGAGGTCCCTTGAGGATAAGTCTTGGTCATAGTGTCCTTGATTCTCATTGTCCTTTTCTTCAATTATCGTTGTCATGGTTATCTTCGGCGATGTCTTTATTCCTATCAACATCTTGCCCATGATAAAAACTTCATCGTCATCAGATTCAAGGTCTTTGATAATTGACTTGTACTATCTTTCTATTTTGGTGACACTCCGTCTTCACTTCTCATGAGGATTCGAGAGTCTTTTAATAATTGAGCGCAAGCATGCATGGATAGCGGCGCTCGTCGTAGTTCTCCATAATGTTTATTTTTCCATGCATTCTTTGATTATATTTTTACGGTCACATGGTCTTCAAGAGTATTTTTCAAAAAATTTTCATTAGTATGGATATGGCCTTCCGCCCGATTGATTGATGTTGCAAAACATCAAATCAAAACTTTTGCATGTGTATTTTGATATTCCCCGGACAAATTGTTGATAACACCTTATCAACATATGCAAATATATATTCATAGAACTTCCAATATATTGATTTTGCTTATTTAATCAATATCTTCAAAATCCGTGATCCTCGAAAATTGGCATATTAGATGAATAGCCAACAATTCTAACTTTATTCCTTTCTTAGTTGACTATCTTCACCATATTCCATCTTTAATCAATCTTCCAACTTCTCTTTGTATTACCATATATTCATTATAATATGCTTGGAAGAATATTTTTGTTATCTTATTTTGATACATCATATGATAGTTAAAAGCATTTATAGCAAATATGACATGACTTTCTAATTCTTTTTTTGCTTTTAACTGAATATTCTCCGATTATCATGATTAGTTTTTTTGGCAAATAATTCTTTATAATCTTTCATTTTTTGTAGGATATAGCACCCCAATCCCAATTCGGGATCTTCTCCTATTACTATGCTTGATATAATATTTGCAAAATTATGTGGATTACTACCCTTTTCTTTTTTAATTCTCCGTAATATATAGGGAAAGATTCTACCCATTGTTCCCATAAAACTTTAACTTAGTTTAGCATGATTCTCCTAAAAAAGTTTCTAAATATGTAATCATATCTTCTACTCTATTTCCTATATTATCTTTGATTAAATATATTTTTTTGCACTATTAAATTTTTCCATATGCTAAGTATATTTGGCCAATCTATAGGATCATGTGATCTTTGCTAGATTCAATATGGCACCATCATTTTTATGATTAGAAATTGAACTTTTTCTCAAAATCTCTTCTTTTGAACCCATATGAGTATATTGGCTACCTTTATATAATTATATGTAGAATCTTCTTTTTCTTTGGCCATTTTCCTGGATTTCTAGTTGGCCTTGGTATTTCTCTTTCTTCTTCAACCTTTTCATTAAATATCTTTTTTTTTTTTTTGATGAAGATGGATCTATATCCATTGCTTCTATAGAATTATCTATTCTATGTAATTCTTCATATTCTAAAAAGGTTTGTAACCTCTACCAAATTATTATTGCCTCGACTCATTTATATATTCATCATCTTCTTCTTCATAACTTTCTAGTAAAAGCTTGTTATTAATTTCCCATTGCTCATCTTCGGGTTATCTCATTTTCTTCAATATTTTTTATTTTATTTTCTAGTTCTTTTTTAATAACCATTTTCATTTTGCTTAGACATAACTTCATGTTTCTCTATTTGAACATTAAGCTTTCTATTATTTAATTCTCTTTCTTTCTTAAGTTGGGTAAGCCTATAAATTTCCCTTTTAAATTAAACTTCTTTTTCTCTTATAGCGGGCCATTTGCTTATTCCATTAGTAAAGTATTCATTAGGGATATTCTTTTATCTTTTGTTCATAATGCTTTATTTCATTATCTATATCTAGGATTTCTATGAATTCACATATACTATTTCTTCTATTTTCTTTTTAGATTTTATATCTCTATAGATGTCTCTAAGTCATCTAGGCTTTTATCTTCATAACCTACAAATCTAATACTAGTTGAACCTTCTTTACTTTCATATTCTTATAAAATCTTTTTCTAGGTTGTTTTAAAATCTTTGGCTCTATAAGAGATATTATATTCCAAGGTCTTCACCTGCCCTTTCTTGCTCAACCTATCTTTAGCGGGCTCATAAATTTTATTCCTTTAGATTGCATATTTTCAATCAACATTTATTCACATTTATTTTATATTTTTTGACCACTTCTATTAGTTAATCTTCCTAAGAATTCAATGCTTACTAATAAGCTTGTTCCTTTAAAATCTTCATAGCCTTTTAGTCTCAAAACCAAAAGCCATCTTATCTATAAATTCTTTTCTTGGCATTAATAAATGCATTTTATATATGTTATTAGCATATTTTCATTCATATCACCTTCTAAAAATCCTAATGTTTTTTATTCAACTGAATCCCATCTTTTATCTAACAAAGTTATTAGGACCTTTGCTCCTAATTTTTTTCCTTGTCATGCCTTTAATTCCTATGATATACATTCCTTGGTGTATATATCTATATCCACTATATTTTAATCCATTTTCATTTGTTTTATTAACTATATTTAGTTGAACAGGATTTTTCAAAACACTTAATTCTACTTCTCTAGATATTCATTGAAGCCCATTTTATTTTCAAACCAACCCATTTTCTTATATTTGTTTATTTTATTTTTTCTTAATGTATTTTTACGATATCTTTCAAGATCTCTTTCTAGTTCTATCATTTCTTCTAATGTTTCAACATTTTTCACAACCTTTATTTTTGTCCATAAGCCCTAAAGGTCTTATGTCTCTATTTACTACTTGGATGTGATTTGTATCTCTTCTAGATAAATATGTCGGTATTTCCATTTATATAATTTAATGATCTATTAACTTTTACGTGGATGATAGCACAATTTCTTTGTTATGCTCAACGATTTTGGTATTCTCAAGTTTCTTATGTAGGTAAGTTATATCCTCTTTCCATATAATTATCTAAGTTACTAATTCTTCATCACCTAGATAAGTTTTAAAATCATTTCTTCCAAAGCTTCTTCTTCATAACTTTCTAATAATAACTTATTATTTATTTTCCATTGCTCATCTTCACTTATATCGATATCTTTAATATTGTTCTTTTATAATATTTATATCTTTTTGATCCTTCAATTTTTTCTTGTTATTTATATTCAACTTTTTTGCCCCAAGTTGATTAAATCTATAAATTTCTCTTTTAAAATAAATTTCTTTTTCTCTTATAAGTATGCCATTTATTATTCCATTAGTAAAGTATTCATTACACTTATTCTTTATCTTTTCTTTAGTCTTCATTTGACTTTCTAATTCTTCCATTCTAAATTTAAATAATGTAACTTTTCAATTTTTACTAATTTTTTGGTAACCACAAAAATAAAATTAATATAAAACACTAGGGAAATATTCGGATTCTAAAATCAAATTTTAAAATTCACGAGTTACTATTCACAGCACTATTCAAATTCAAGTATTACTATTCAAAATTGTGTCACTATTCAAAATATTGGACACTATTCAAATTCGAGGATATTATGAATTAGCGCAAGAGCACTACTTGAGTGGTTCGTGGCACTTCAAATATTTCTACTATTTGGAGCACTTGGACTTGGATTTTGTGAGTGGATGCAAATTATACAAAGCTTGATTAGCAAAATACGTGAATATTTAGATACTATATGCAAAGGCACTTGCTACTATTCAATGATAGTGATGTGTTAGCGTGAATATTCGTGAGTGCGTGATTATTAGGGAACTCAATTAGTGAATATGTGAGTGCTCGATCTTGCGGGATGATATGCGAAATTAAAAATCACAGGATCTTTACAAGGCCGATGCAGGAAATTTCTTATGCCTAAACGTGCAACTATGCTTGTGTTGATCCTACTCGGTACTCACCGCATGCATCACTAGCTCTCTTTAACAAAAAAGCGGCCAGACTAATCCTATCCCTCTAACGCTTGACGATAGCCGTTTTTCCGTCGTGGCGTAGAGCGCTAAGGCGTCTATCGTCTCCCCGGCGATTCCACCCGAAGGGGAACACTTCTCTGTGACTCGAGTTCTTTCGAGTTCTCTAAAACGCCGCTACGGGCTACACGAGAACAATACAAGAACAATACGCCGAGGCTTCTCCTCTAGGGTCCATAGAATAGACTCAAACTTACATGGGCGGCTCTGAAAAGCGGGGGATTCTCAAAGCTAAAACTGCTCCATTAAAGCAAACAAGCTTATATACGGCTTTCCCTTTCGGAAACCCCAAGCACTTAGCACAAACCTTATTACCTTACAAGCAGGAGAGGATCGCGAGGACCTCCGTCACAAGCTAATTTACAAGGGTGGTATTATACAACGGTAGTGGATTCTAACTTATTCGTGGTGGTGGTTGCTAATCTCAGAGGACTCCTAAGACTAAACTATGCATGGTGGAAGTGGAAGTGGAGTATGAGTGGAGTGGGTGCAGGCGATGGTTGAGCGGGTGTTGATTGCTTGGATGCCGATGTCGATAACCTGATGTCGAATGCAGGCGCTCTCCTTCTCGTTTTATAGAACGAGAAGAGCCTTCTGGGACTTTGACAGATAAGTCTTGGCGTCCTTCGTGTTTATTTGCTTCACAGTGAAACCTTCAATAATTGGTGAACTGTCTTCATGAATATCTCCAGGCGAAGCTTCAGGATGTCGTCTTCGATTATCATCTTGTACTGTTGCACGAAAGTGATACCGTCTTCAAATTTCGTGCGCGAGCTCAGGGTCTTCAATAATTGATGTCATGCATGCATGGATAACGGCGCTTCGTCGTGACTTCACCGAATATATTTACGCATGCATCATCCTCGATGAAGTCTCGATGAGTCTTCGGATGTCAACGACAAGTAGCCAATGATTATCTTATTCATCGTATGAATTATCTTTAATAATATTTTTTAAAAATTATTCAATATATATATATATATATATATATATATATATATATATATATATATATATATATAGGTGCATTCCATGTACAGAATGCACCCAGGCCGACCGATGCGTCTGATCCGATCCCGATGGCTCGCGTACCCAAGCCAACCTTCAACCGCACCGCCAAGCGCTCCGACCCAACCAACTGAGCCGACCCGTCCACGGACCACGGTCCACCTACCCCGTCCGACTCCCAGCCCCAACTCCTGCTTTCTCCGCGTCCTTTCTCTCGCCGGAAAAGCGGCGGCGGCAGCCCCTTCCCCACCTCGCGACGCGACTCGAGGCGGACTGCCCGGAGACGTGACAGGGGCGGCCCTGCCCTCCACGACGCGACCGGCGGCAACGCAGCGGCTGGAGGCGGATTGCGCGGAGATGCGACCGGGGCGGCCGTGGCTCTCCACGACCCGATTGGTGATAGCGCGGCGACCGGAGGCGGACTTCCTGGAGACGCGACTGGGGCGGCCATAGGCCTCCACGATGTGACCGGCGGCAGTGCGGCGACCGGGGCGGCCCCTGGCCCCTCCACCACGCAACCTGCGGCAGCCCTGCTTCACTATGCTACGACCGGTGGCGGGCATGGCGGCCATGCTCCCTCGTGAAGGAGATGCTGGGCTCAGACGGCCCCTCCCTGTCATCTCTCGTCATCTCCGGCGCCACAAAGTCCGTTGCTCCAGGTCGACCTGCTCCTGTCATCTCAGGCCGCTGGAGATCTCGAGCAAGAGACGGCGGCACAGCAGCAGCAGCAGCAGCGCCTGTGCGCTTGCAAGTTGCATCCTAGTCGGCTTTCGTAGAAGCCCTGCATCATTGTGTGGCGTCCCCGGGCCATCAGGCAAGCAGCACCGCCTGACGTCTGAATACTAAATGTTCAGATGTGTTATTGTTGCAGCATTCTAAATTCAGTTTCAATTTACACACTTCCCCTCACTGCTACTGACTAGGTGGTTATTTTTACTAGATGATACTGGATGCTATAGATACAGCAGCTTCGCGAGCTGACGGAGCCAACTACTGAATGCTTCTGACAAATCAGTGTTCTGACCTGTAGGACTAGCTGCTACAGCTTGAACAATCCTCCTGCAGCCATCGAAAGCCCATGTCGTTGTCATTGCCCCTTCCCGGTGATCTGCAGGTTAATCGCTACCGCTTCCCTATCATTTGCACATCAGCCTGCTTTCCTTTGCCCCCATCAATTATTCATCCGTGCATGGATTATTTGACATCATGAATCATAGAGTGCTTGACTGCACGGAAGTTGCTAGGTTGTTACTTGATTTTCTCATCCTAAATTTTTGTTTCCTATTTAATTTGTAGATTCCTATTACTTAATAGGACTACTATTGATTGCTATCTGATCCAATAATGAGAAGCTTGAGGTACCTATTTATTATGCTATTAAAATGCATACCATGGCATCAGATTTGATAATTGAATGTGTACAATCACTAAACATTATTTTATTTCTAGCTACTGAATATTTTCAGTTTATTAGAAATTGATAGTTGAATGTGTTCAGTCTTGATAACTGAATCGATAACTGAATGTGATTAGCCAATCAGGACGAGGTATTATTTCTACTTGTGTTTTTGGTGTTGTATTTTTTTTGCTATTAGTGGTAATTGAATTTTCAGTCAACAGAACTCTGAATGTTTTTGGTCTTTCAGTAGTAGAATGGCTGTTTGCATTTCTTGGTAGAGAACCGTTTCAGTACAGTACAGGAGATGACTAGGATATATGTACACAGGTATCACTTAATTTTTTCTAGCTGCTAGACGGCAAGGATATATTTCTAGGATCAATATTTTTTTAGTTACTGAATAACTGGATATTTCTATTAACTGAATGTTTCTATTAGCAGGGAAAAGGAGATAGCCATGGTGAGTTTTGGACGGCAAGGACATAATGCTGGTTCTGTCAGTTGGAACCTGTCATTTCTAGTACTGAGCCTACTGTTATATGATGAACAATGACATTTTGAACAATGACGAGCTGCCCTGCTGTCCATCTTATGCATGTCTCCATATAGAAAGGATTTGTTGTGTATCAATTAGCAACACAATGATATATAGAATTGAGAGAAGCGACTATTTGTAATTTCTACGGTTATGGTCCCTATTGCAATTTTGCGATGGCGTAGTTGTAACTGAATATTTGTCCTAGTTGCAAGTAGCTGTGCGGAGCTCAACCCACACATTCACGGTGATGGATGCATTTGCTGGTCCTGGACTCACTGCCTCGTGGTGGTAATGGATGGATATTTTCCTAGTTGCATCTTGAGGGAAGCGACTATTTGTAATTTCTATGTCGTGTGATTTGGGCCACTCCATTGTTGCAAAGTGATATTTTTCTACCAGCCCCTCTATTGTCGCAATTGTGTAACCTGTGGTGTTTCAACTAGAGACACTCCATTGTTGCAAATGGTAATTTACTGGCCCTATTGTGTGTTTGCTACAGTGGTCATCAACATGTTGCCATTCGTTACTTGTGGTGTTGCAACCGGAGGCAGTCCATTGTTGCAAATGGTAACTTACCGGCCCGCGGTGTTGCAATTGTGGTCATCAACTGTTGCAATTTGCATTTTTTTGTTGCAACAAGGTTTTTACAATTCTTGTATGACTACGCTAGGGACGAAAATTTGTAAAAAACAGAAAATGGAGCATGTTGCAATCGTGTTATTTACATTTGTAACTTACGATCGCGGGATGTTGCAACGTGGTCATCAAACCGTTGCAATTGGCTATCAACTAGGTTGCAATTGCATTTTTGTGTTGCAACAAAGGTGTTTAAAAGCGGAAATGCGAGAATGTTGTAATCGTGTTATTTACATTGTTGCAATTATGGACACTCAATGTTGCAAATGGCGTTTTTACCGGCGTTGTAGTCACAAGCGTGTTTGTTACCCTTGTTGCAAATGGTTGTTAACTAGGTTGCAATCCTCGACTTTGCGGGGTTGCAAGCTGGATACACTCATTTGTTGCAAATGGTAATTTAGCGGCCCTTTTGTGTGTTTACAACGGTGGTCATCAACATGTTGCGATTGTGTCACTTGTAGTGTTGCAACCGGAGACCGATCCATTATTGCAAATGGTAACTTACCCCAGCGGGCGTTGCAACTTGTTGTCAATTGTTTGCTTTGTTAGGACAACACCCTTCTCTTGTCTATTGTTACTCCATAAAAAAAATTGTCTATTTTTTTTTTGTTTCTGTCCCGGACAGCTCCTATCTTGTCTCTGTTTTTCCATAGAAAAGAATTGTCTATTGTCGGTTGTTTCTTGTGCTAGGGCGGGACCACTGTCTTGTCTATTGTTATTCCATAGAAAAAAAATTGTTATTATTCCTTTGTTTGCTGTTCGGGACAGCTCCTTATCTTGTCTCTGTTTTTTTTCATAGAAAAAGAATTGTCTATTGTCGGTTGTTTCTTGTGCTAGGGGCGGGACCCTGTCTTGTCTATTGTTATTCCATAGAAAAAAATTGTCTATTATTACTTTGTTTTCTTTGTTCGGGGACAGCTCCCTATCTTGTCTCTGTTTTTCCATAGAAAAGAATTGTCTATTGTCGGTTGTTTCTTGTGCTAGGACAGGACCCTATCTTGTCTATTGTTATTCCATAGAAAAAAAAATTATCTATTATTCCTTTGTTTGCTTTGTTCGGGACAGCTCTCTATCTTGTCTCTGTTTTTTCCATAGAAAAGAATTGTCTATTGTCGGTTGTTTCTTGTGCTAGGACCGGACCCTATCTTGTTTATTGTTATTCCATAGAAAAAAAAATTGTCTATTATTCCTTTGTTTGTTTGTTCGGGGACAGCTCCCTATCTTGTCTCTGTTTTCCATAGAAAAGAATTGCCTATTGTGAGTTGTTTCTTGTGCTAGAACATGACCTGTCTTGTCTATTGTTTTTCCATAGAAAAAATTGTCTTTTTGTGAGTTGTTTCTTGTGATAGGATAGGACCCTGTCTTGTCTAATGTTGATGTTTTCATTTGTCTAACCGTATTAGGTTACAATTGCATCAGGTCTAGATGCCTTTGGATCAAATTTGTTTGAATTAGCTAGTTCCGTCAAGTTGCAATAAGTATGGTGTTATAGTTACGATTGGTCTAGTCTCGCTTGTTGCAATGGGTAGAGTACAAATATAGGGTGTATAAAATACACGTTGTTCTGACTAGACTTGCAATTAGGTTGTAACAAGTTGAATGTAGTAGCAACAAGCACTACGGTTGCATGTAACTAGGTTGTAACTAGCTAGGCTTGCAACTAGGTTGTGAAAAATATGTTCCAAGTGGTTACAACAAAGCGCTAAGTATGCTTTCTGATCAAGTTGTAATTGTGTTGTAGTCACGATGGCAACTCATAGTACGATGAAGTTGCAATTACGCACTTTCGAAAAAAAAAAAGTTTGTCAAATATAGTCATGTTGGATCTCATTTTGTTAAGCATATTTTTTTGAACAACCCGGTGCAAGCGGATCTAAAATTGAAGCTTCGGTTTAGGAGATATTGCATTTTTCGATCCGAAACAAAAAAAGATTTCCTACATGCGGGATGGGCGGGTGGAGAGAGATTAGCTAGCAGATGCAATCGGTGGTTATAACTGGAACATAGGCGATGTTGCAAAATCGAATCTGATCTGGTTGTAATTGGTGCCCAGATGACCCGGTAAGGGCGGGAAGGAGGTGGGAGAGGCGGGGGAACCAGCTACGGGAATGAGGTGGGAGAGGTGGAGAGGGGCCAATTAATGTCAACTTGACAGAACAGCATGTGCTGTGACAGGGCAAAAATACCCCGGTACATTTAAGGCCTGCCGTATATATATATATATATATATATATATATATATATATATATATATATATATATATATATATATATATATATATATATATATATATATATATATATAGGACCCCACTAATCTACGGCCTGGCTGTTGGTTATTAACCAACGCTACGGTGGCCTGAAACAGCCGGGTCCTTTGCATGCCGGCGAGGTCATCATGGCTGAGTAAATGACGTTAGTAATTGATGTGCTTTTTAATTCACGTACATGCATGGCTTTGCCTGACGTTTGGCTCAGCTTTAAAGGAGGCCCATTGCATCGATTGAGTTGCTTTAACCGCTGATGTAAATTTTGCATGCGGCAGTGTCACAGTAAATAATTACTACAGTTTTTATTACTGTTCTTAATGTTTCGTTCGATAAATAATTTAGACGTGATCATGTGGAATAAACTTTGCTATACTACATTTCGAGGGATCAGTTCAGTGGTCAAGGATAATTTTTTAATTACTATTGTGAATAGTTCCTTCATATCATGTGAGCAGTAAACTTTGTGTGACCTAATCATCAGGTGTCCGGTTAAATAATTCTTTCTTGGCATATGAGCGGTATATTTACATGTGCTAATCATTGGTAACTTCAACGGTTGAAACAACTATTTTTTATTACTAATAGTATCATTTTTTTAAGTAAGTAAATAATTCCTTCAACAGTAATTTATTTATTACTAACAATAATTTTTTGTTGAGTAATAATTCCTTCGTAGCATGTGAGCGGTAAATTTATTATCGACATGTCGAGACTAGTTTTAATTAGTAACAATACCATTTTGGTGAGAAAATTATTCCCTCCATCAAAGTAATTGGGCGGTAAAATAATTACTTCATAGCCCATGAGCGGTAAAATTGACTGAGCTAATCGTTGGCATGTAGGTGGGATATTTTTACTCGTATTATTTTTCTAATAATTTTTCTTGCATATAGTAATTTTATTACTACTTGTATTATTTTGTTAAGCATATAATTCCCTCTGTCGATGTGAACATTAAAGAATTCACTTTGATAATGATGGGGACGTTTGGTCCACGGACAAGACAAATTTTATTACTAACGATATCATTGGCTTCTATAAATAATTCCCTAGTCCTCGGGCGTTCGGTTTATGGATATGGTTTTTTTTATACAATCAGTATATTTGCTTCCATAAATAATTGTCTCTAGACCCGTGAGGAGTAAAATTAACTATGATAATCATCGGAGCATCTGGTCTACAGCCAAGGTATTTACCAATAGTCATTGGGGTCTAAATAATTCAATCTGGAAAGTATCTATGAAAATGATTTTTTTACTACTGTTATTATTATACAAACCAAATCACATAACCATCATATAAATTTCAAAATCATTCTCTTTTGGCCGTGATCGAAATGACAACCAGACATACCGCAATATTATAGTACTAGGCGTTCGTCGTCAGTGAGGGAGTTAGGATCAGTCTTGGACAAATGTGTTTGACAAATTCATCGAAACTTTATAAACAAAACAAATCTATGGAAACCATCATACATGAGCCCATAAGTCCTTTGAAATCGTGCGAGGAAGTTTCAGAATTCAGATTAAGAAATAAGGGGACAAACACACTACAGCCAGTACAGATCAGAGCCGGGAGGCGGTTTCCTTGGGGGCCTCGTCGTTGAGGCCATTGACGTTGTGCGGCAGACGCTGCTGCTGATGAGGCTACAGACCACGCCATTGCTGGCTATCAAATCACCGGCCACGAATAAACAAACTGCAGGACTCTGTGTCAAACAATTGGTGTTAACAGAGAAACAATAATAAAAAACCTTATCTGCATCTGGGAGACATGCGTCAGGCATGCATCTGGAATCATCATGCGTGTGTGGAGTCGGGCACCGCGCTCGCGTCTCGCGGCCACCGCCGGCCGTTGGTCCTCGCCGCCGGGCTTCCCACAAACGGGAGCCCCTCGGCAGGGCCGACCCCCACTCGATGTGAGCCACCCATCAGCAGGCCGTCCACTGCGCCCACTCCGGCACCAAGCTTCCCGGCAGCCTCACCAGACAGTGAGCGTCGTCTCCCGCCGAGATAGGAACAGCTGCACGGTCGCTGTTAGATCGCCACGGGCGTCTTTGCGATGGGGAAGATCCGCGCGGGGAGAAAGGACCGTCGTGGCTGCGGTCGGGAGCGAGAAGGACTGCCACACGGAGGGCGTCGTTGCTGGAATGCAGCTGCCGCCGTCTCCATGCGCTGCCTCCGGGATCAGTCGGGCAGGGAGCAGAGGATGGCCGTCGGCCACCGCGGGGAGGAAGGAGCGCCGCCGGTCGGTGGGAGGGAGAGGGCGCGACAGCCGGGAGAGGTAAGGCCGCCGCGGCCGCCGGTGGAGTAGCGAACAGGAGTGGCGCCGCCGCAAGATGCGCCCTGGTAAGAGCTCATTTTAGAAACGACAGGTGACGGGTGAAATATATACTAATCTGGTTCGCCTGCGGTTGACTGCAATGCGAGGTTCACGGGCCGGCATTCAATCACGGTCATCACGGAAGCATAAATGACTAAATGATTATTTAATTCCCACGGTGTGCTAACGGTGGAGCCATATTAATTATTTTGTTGCTAATTGATTGGTGGCTGGAGGGGAGCGGTGCTCCGCCGGAGCTCTGCCGGAGCGTTGCTTAATAAACAATGCGTAGGCAGGAGAATAGTAGAACTATATATATATATATATATATATATATATAGGGTAAATTTTCCAACACCTAAAAGTATCTACACCCATCTAGTTCCGCACCGGGAATCCTCCTTCTTCCGTTGGCACAAAGCGCGGTTAACGTTATTGGATTGTCGTCATTAAAAAATCCAACCCGTCAAGGGCAAACTACACCATATATATACGGCCTCTAACCCTGATTCATTTCACTTCTATCTCCACCAATCGGATGCAAATGGCGGCGGCGGCGGCGGCGGCCTGCACAGAACGCTCGTTCTCGCCTCTCGGCATAGTACCACCCGGCGGCGGCAGACCTGCGCATACGGCATCCTTGACGGTGGCGCGTCCTGTGCCTGCCGGCGGGCCTCGGTCTCCTCGTGGTTCATGGGCGGCTACTCCTGGTATGTTGATCTGGGTGTAGCAATGGTTGAATATGTACCTTTTAGATATCATTTGGATCCTATTTCATCTAATCTGGGTGCAGCAAATCACTATCACACGGCATCACGAGGACAAATTCAAGAACAGATCGAGATCTCACGGTGGCGGTGGTGGCTGGACGCATGGACTGCATGCATGTTCGGCTTGCAGGCTTTTTGGGTGCATGGCAACCTGAGGTAGTTTCACACTTGGTTCATGTGAGTTATCGGAGCAATTAGCGGCGGCGGAGGCGCTGATATAACCAGGTGACAATCGATCAGATCTGCATCAAATTAACACAGTATATTGGTTATCTGTATATGCATTGATCGATTATTTCCTTTCTAATCAGGAATAAAATCGGTTTGCAAGATTTTCCAAAGCAAAGAACAATTCATTATCTGTGATACCTCGAGGAAACGATCAGCAGGAATGTAATCACACTATTTTCTTGTTTTTTAGATGATAGTATCAGCCGATACTCTCTTTTATTTGAATTAGATGTCTGCATACCGTACTAGTATGATCTTATTTTAATTTTTATGTGACGTTTGTACGTGTATATGTACTCCTTATAAATCTGGGATGAGAGAAGATCCAGTGAATATGTACTCCTTATAAATCTAGAAAATCTTGAAATACTCATTTTAAAAAGTATCCATATATGTTTTTTAAAAAACATGAATAAGTATTGGTTCTAAAAGTATGCATACATACTCATTTTTAAAAAGTATCCATATATACTAGTTTTTAAAAAAGTATGAATAAGTACTATTTATAAAAAAGTGTGCGTACATACTCATTTTAAAAAGTATGAATAAATACATCCTTTTACAAAAAGTATGCATGCATACTCATTTTTAAAAAAGTATCCATATATACTAGTTTTAAAAAGTAGCATTTGTTCATACAAAGTATTAGTCCACACTACTACTGCTGCTGCTACGTATATACAACAGTTGGGTATATACACATACTGTATCAATTTCTGTTATGAAAAAAGGGACAAGTATATGGATATACTTCCAAAGTACCATGGATATACTAAAATTAAATATGATTACTTTAGTACGTATACATACTTTAGAACGTTACGTATGTCAGCATACCCAGTCAGATTATTTGTATGCAGACCCCATAATCCATAGGCGGCAATAGTAATATACGCATATATGAGGACATACTTACGCGCAATCCTGCCTACATATATAACCAAACCTGATCAGCTTAATTTATGTTTAGATTAAACAAAACAATTAGTACTAAACAAAGTATTAATACATACCAATCGCTGCAAGAAGCAAGTATATACATGTACGTACATATTTAAAAGCCACATGCAACGCATAGATATTTTTTTAAAAAGGTAACTACGGCCATGCAAGCCGCGAGCAACTAGCCCGTGATTAGCGCCTCATTTTCCGGCAGATAAGCTGGCGCACGCTTCGTATACGTCAGATGCATTTGGATTGTACCCAAACCCGTTTGCCCCATCGGCCTGTTAACTGGGTCTACGCGCGGCACTAGTTGCCTAGCTGGACATGCACGTGGTATACTCTCATATGGGTGTAGATATACTCGGGTGTATAAAAAAGTGCACCATATATATATATATATATAGGCTATAAGCTAACACTTCTATATATAGGGAGAGTATAGTGCGTAGCTAGCTACAAAATACCATATTCTGTAGCAAGCCATGCGGCGCACCAGCCAGCGAACGTGATTCCTTCATCTGCGCTGCAGTAAATGGTGGGAAATAAATGTTGTGCATGCAGGTGACCAACGCTGCAGTATGCATGCATGGTAATTATTATTTTGCTCTATTTAATTTCGCTGGGTACCATGTGAATCTCGTAATTTCATTTTGCTAATATGGTAACAGGAGGCGCACATGCACGTGCTAGTATGGTAATTAGGATGTCTAGTTACTACATCTAGTTGGCCTAGCGGTATGCATGAAAAGCTCTTACGATAATTAGCACGAGTACATACACGCCCATGCAAGGATTACAAGAGTATGTATAATAATAGAAAATATATTCTAGTTACTATAATTAGTAGGCAAATCTTGGCACATCAAATGATTTTGTTACGATAATTAGCACATATGTTCTAGTTACTATAATTAGCACATATTCTAGTTACTATAATTAGTGCATGTAATATTTACGAGAATTTTAAATTGTAAATATTTACGACAATTTTGTACTATAAATATTTACAAGAATTTTGTACTATAAATGTTTGTGAGAGTTTTGTATGCTATAAATATTTACGACAATTTTACACTATGAAATTTACTAGATCTTAAACAAAAGAATATTTACAAGAACATGATCTGTTTACTAGAAATGCAAATTTGTTACTATAATCTATGCCTTTCCTCCTGGTAGTTACGATATTTTATTCAGTATATTTTTGAAAAATATTTACTTGAATCCATGCCTTTTCTAGTATGATTCACGAGAAACTTTTCAAGTGATTTTATGAAATATACATAATCTATTTACGAGATATCAAAAAATTATTGAATTGTATGGTAGTGAAAGGTAATTGATATTTGATAATAAGTTACTAGTAGAGAAACCAACCTGGACATACGTGCAACAAAAAAATCAAGCAGTCTGGACATATATGCAGCAAAACTCAAGACAGAGGTTGACAATCCAACAAGGAACACTTGTAGAATGTATTTGCATCAAAATTTGAGAGAAAAAAAGGTGTTCTAAATCATATAGAGATCATCCGAGCTTTGGATTACACATTGACCATTAACATTTCACAATGCTCAGGGGCTAAACAAACTATGAAAAATCGTCATTCAAGAGATATATATGGCTTGCCAACATGAAAATAAACTCCCAATGCACAGCGGCAAGCGTGCAAACAAAAGCCGCTGTTGATCCGGTAAAGAATGGTGAACCAAATCGCCTCTGCATGACTACAAGAAATTTTCGATAATTAGCCGTAAACCTAAATATAAAAATGCACTAGGACTATTGTTGTTGCGCAGAAACACACCTACAAAGAATAGCAGGGATCCGAGCGAATTTCTGCATCTGCATAAATCCGAGCGACTACAACCTTTAGGCTGACGTACTGGAGAAGACAAATCAAGCAGGATTGCTTCCACGCCGGCGAGTACGTGCGAGCAAACCATCACGTAAGCCAAACCTGGTGGTTCGGGTCCCTTCTCGATCGTACGTGGCCGCCTGCCCGGGCGTCCGGCAGCAATGATTTCACGCCGCAGCTGGACGTACTGATCGCCCGGACGAGATCGCCGGGATGGGGACCTACCACAGCTGCTCGAACCGGCGGGAGCAACAGCTGCATCTTGAGATCCATATGCACGTATCAACGGCGATCGGATGACACAGACCTGCAGTTCACCAGCAGATCGAAGGGACGAGCTAGGGACGCCGTCCAGGAGCGGCGGCGACGCCGATGCTCACCGGGGATGGCGCCACCGCATCATGAGCGTGGAGGGCGAGCTCGCCGCCGTCGCGACAGGAAGGGGTGCTCACGAGCACACCGCCATTGCCGGGGGGATGTTGTACGCGCAGACATGCACCACACTGCCGCAGCATCCCTCCGCACAGAGCCCCGATCTCTGTCCGCTCGGCGCCGCGCAGAGAGGAACGCCGCGCGAGAGCCATAATCTGCATTGGTGCGGAAATTACGATGGTGCATTTGCGTCTCCGGCCGCTCCTAGATTTTTGAAGGAGTATATATAAGGCTAATTTAGGTCACTGGTCATTTAATGCCGCTCTAATTATGGGTGCATGGGCCTCCTTGTTAATGAGATTCGGGCGTTGGAGCATGGTCGAACCGGACCAGCCGGCGCGGCACAGCGACCTGGCTACAGGATATAATATTCTGTAGCTAGCTATAAGCTAACACTTCTATATATATATATATATATATATATATATATATATATATATATATATATATATATATATATATATATATATATATATGTATGTGACATGAAAAGCGATGACATCGAAAACATCAACACTACGTCATAGAGTGCGACGACACAAATCTAACACGACTTGAATATATGGAGCTAAGCGGATTAGGAACGATTGAACGGCAGAGCTATGTTCCAAACTGGATGGCAATATCCTACGTACTGTAGGATGGCAAACCTTATAATACCTTTTGTCTGTTCGAAGGAGATCGTGGCCTCCATGGCTGCTGTACGTGCTCCTTGGCTCAGGGCAGGGGAGAGGCTCTAACGAGCTAGGAAAGGAGGCCGGAGGCACCATGGCCTGCTAGCTGGTGCTGCATGGAACTGCTCGGGCTACAGCCTACAGAACACGGCGGCCGGTGATAAAAGGTTCCATCCCAAATTATAAGTCACTTTGGTTTAGTCAAAGTGACTTTACCAAAAATGACTTATAATTTGGGATGGAGGGAGTAGTAAAGAAATGGATGAGCTCACCACGGAACTTACGGCGGTGCCCTCGTCGTCTGTGTTTCGTCTCGGAGAAAACGCCGACGCACAAGGGTAGACGAGAATCGGTCGGAGAACTCCGGCGAAGCTCGGGGTGAGGTGCCCATGGCGGCGGGTTTGTTCTCGCGCAGACTTCGCCATCGGAGGAGATCGACGGGCGGTGTTCCTTGGTTGCCGTGGCGACTAGGAGATGGCGTGATGCGCAAGAGAGGACGCAGTGGCGGCTGCTAGCCTGCGAGGTCCCGGTGTGGTGATTCGATGCCAAGGCCCTGCCTTTCTATGGTAGGGGCGGTGCGGAGGCGGTCGGACCTTGGCCATGCCGCCATGGCGAGCGAGTTCGGTGGCCACTTTTTTGACGCGATGGGCGAACGTGATGGCGGCGGCGTCGCGGCGTGTCGCGGGCGTCGCGTGGAGGAGCTGCGGTCGCGTTGAGGGGCGGGCGGGGTTGGAGCCGCGTCTTGTGCGGGCCAGTCGTCTTTGCGTCCGAGCATCGGCATACGTGGGCGGCTTCTTCGATCGGGAAGCAAGCACTGACGGGCTGGCTGAGCTCGAGAAAAAAAAGGAGAGTGGGCCGGTGACTAAAAATAAATGTAAAGGCATGAATGCAGCAGAAATGTTTCTAGCCTTATATAAATTTTATTTTAAATGAAAAATATTATTTTCTCTATATTTCATGAGCACCAAAATACATAATTAAATTATTTTGACTCTATTTTCAAAAATGCAAAATTCGGTGTTCTGGGTCCGGGTAGCTTGCGTGGTGTGCCGACGAGGCGGCGTCCGTGTGGGCGGACCGCGAGTCGGCCGCGGCACATCGCGAGCCACCCAATCACCGGGCGTTCACGCGAGTGGATGTAGACTACAAACGCCACCCGACTTGCCAAAGAAAGACTAGAATCGAGGCGGCGTGCCTTTGAACGCGGACGGTATCGGAGGGGCATGAAGTGGAATGGCTCCGTGGACTTGGCGTCACGACGGGGGTTTTTTTTTTTTTTTTTTTGTGGAAGCTCTTAGTAGCAAAGTCCGCGTGCGATTCCACTTGAAGCCCCTCCTCCATCCCGTCGATGTCACCGGCGATGGCGGGTAAAGAGCAACCGACGCGTTCGGATGTGAGCGGCAATAATGCAAAAAGCGTGGCCCGATGTAGGGAGACGTGGTGATTTATAAGTGAGACGGCGGCGGCGGGTAGAAGCGAAGGAAATGGGCGGAGACGCCGCTATCCAAGTCTTGATGCAGAAGATAAATGTTTTCAAACTGTTGGTACATTTGTTTTCCATGATATGATGATCTCAAATCCCAAATCAAAAGGATGTATGTAAACTAGAAAAGTTTCATGGATATTTGAACAATCGTTATATTGGTGGTTTCTGCATCCATGGTCAATTAAAATATTTAAATTTCAATTTTCATTTTTAAAAATTGAGACCTAGTTTTCCTTTACAAGATGGAGTAATGTCAAAACAAAAAGTTTGAAACCGAGAGTTTCATAACTTAGCATGATCTACAATTCTTATTTTTGGTTGTTTCCCCATCCGACATAGTGTTAGTGACATTGGTCACAAATCTTAGAAATCTCTCCTAGTTTCATCAACTATATATGAGATATATGTGTAAATCTTATGAACAATGTTACCGCGACATCGTCGGATGAAGAAATGGCCAATATACAAGGTTTACTAAATCCGTTCCAAATTGTAGTTCGTTTGACTTTTCAACCCCAACTTTGACCACTCGTTTCATTCAAACATTTATGCAAAATATCTCTTATTTTGTTATAGCTTGCTTTATTAACAAATGGTATTTAAGAATGACTTAAATTTGGCTGTTTTTGTGCAAATTTTTTGAATAAGGCGAGTGGTCAAACTTAGGTCAAAAAGTCAAGCGAACTATAATTCGAAGAAGGTACATCTTAAGAAGTTATACAATTTTTATGTGCTTGACTTCTTCTGGAAAAATCATTAGATGCTCTAAAAATGTTGTGCGAAGTGGTAATTTTGAAATTCAAATTTCAAATGTTTCCAATAAAACATGACAAAAGTAATAGCGATAAGAATACAATATCTGATCTGACCTTTTTTAAAAAAAACAGAAAAAAACTATCACATTTGGAGTTAGTACGGGGAGAAAGACTAGTCACAAGTTTTGCCCACAGTTAAAAAGAAAAATCAGAGTTCTTGAGTGCGAAGGCCTCGCGGAAGGACCATGGCAGGGCCGGCCGGTGCACTCCGGCGCAATGGCGACACGACCCGTCGCATCGAAAAATTAGGGCAGTGCCTTTTCTTGCGACGCGTGACTAGGTGTACACCTACGCAAAGCGCCTCTATAACCGTGACACGTCAGGCGATCATATCCACACCCTTGCATGCGAATCCTTCTATAGAATAGGGCCTACGTGTGCGAGGCGCGCGGTGCTGCTCGTCATCTGCACCGCGACCGTGATGGATGCCCGTCTCGAATGACGAGGCATCGACTAGGAAGACGGAACGGCCGACGGACGCCTACGGCCTACGGTACTACAAGTACTCCTACGGTCTGAGACTCCTTTTTCCCGGCCGCGAGTCTCAGAACTTAGCACTCCATACAACACACGGGAGTACTGCGGTGTTGTACTACTATAGTATTTTTTTCCAATCCAAACAACACAAATTTGGAAACGAGTGGACGAGAATACTACTCGTTTTTATTACGTAAATAGTGTGGCGGGGAGGTTTCTATGTACGGATGAGTGAAGAAACGAGTTTTGATGATTTTTTAAATAGTGTGGCGGGGAGGTTACTATAGTATAATGTTTTTGAACATATAAATTTTTAGACATAACTTATGGAGATTAAAAACGTCTTGAAAAACGGAATAAATACGGGTCAATTTCGGGTGGAAACGGGATTACTCGGAAACGGACGGAAAAACCCTGTTTCTACTAACGTACTCCCTCGTCTTAAATTAACTTGTCTTTTTGACTTTTAAATTTTATATTTGACCGTTTGTCTTATTTAAAAATTTTATAAAAATAATGTAGTAGCTAAACTATTATTAAAGTATCTCTAATGATAGATTAAGTCATAACAAAATAAATAATACTTATACAAAAATTTTGAATAAGACGAACAGTCAAACATAAAATCTAAAAGTCAAAGAAGACAAATTATTTTAAGACGGAGGGAGTAAATACAAAAAGGATTCAACAAATACGGACAAAAATAGTGTAAATCTTGTGAATGTGAACTCCCGCAAAAAAAGTGTAAATCTTGTGAACAATGTCACACGCCGCTCCTCCACGAGGCGCTCCGCGGCATAGCCTTGAGCTCCTCGGCTGCCCGCTCCGCCACACCCTTGCATGCGAATCCTCTGGCATTATCCCTACGCACCTCGTTCTAGAAATAGGGCCCATGTTCCGCCCATTGTCGTTCCGTTCGACTTGTTCGGTTTTGGGGCGATGCTTTTCTCTCACAACATCTATCCGCACTCATGTCGAGCCTTGAGGCCCCATCTTTGGTCCCCTACGCCGCATGTGTGAGTGAGGAGGGACCAGCGGTGGGCTCCACGATTTTAAGTATTGCTGTTTGGTTCCCATGGGACTAGGCCCCGTTTGGATGAGATTCCGATTTCAAAAATCTTACTTCTAGGCCGGATTTCTAAAATCCGGGGAGTAATCTAGAATCGATTTCATCTTTTTTTCGGAGTTCACATTCACAAGATTCTAGAATAGAGAACCTCTATACTCCCTCCATCCATAAATAAGTGCACTTCTTTGACTTTCATCTATTTGGATTCAAGATTCTAGAATCTGATTTCATCTTTTTTCATGCATTCCATTTATACCATTGCACCGCATGCAATGCCAACAATGGATGAGGGCAAAACGATAAAATGGGAGTTATAATCAGCTAGAAGCACCCCATCTCTTGATTCCGGATTCTTGAAAGCTCATCTCCAAAATTCTAGAATCATTTTTTGTTTGAAAGCTAATTGGATTTTTTTCTATAAGATTCTACAATCCGGGATCATCCAAACGGGGCATAATTTTTTAGTCTCATTTAAGTCTCTAAATTACCAAACATGAGGACTAGGGTCTAATTTTTAGTTCCAATTAGTCCCTATTTCAAAAGACTCTTGGGAGAGACTAGGGACTAATCTCTAGTCCCTAGTCCCATGAACCAAACTTAAAAACGTTATAACTCACAAACCAAAAATCCAAATTAAATTTATTTCAATAAATCATTCAAAACAGGATCACACATGAATATATTTAGATAAAATTATAAAGTGGACCTAGCAATTATTGGTATAGAGATATAGAAGAGATGAGTGCGGTGGAGGTGCGGGGAGAAAGTCTTTGTAAAAGGAGAGAATCTTATCACACAGTGTTGACACATGTTATAGCATAATATTATAAGATAAATAACAAGAAATAAGGGCTCAAGATAAAGACCAAACATAAGTCTAGGGTCTAACTAACATAATTCCACTAGTTTTGGTATTACGTGACTTTCCGGGGACTTGATAGATAATAGCGAGAAGAATGGAGAAAGTTCGGAATATACAAGACATATGAAGACAAGACTTAACCGTGAAGTAACTCAACCCGGCTGGACTAAAACATTCTAGAAGATACCCGAGGACACCGAAAAAAACGGGAAGGCGAGGTGGCGGGGCCACAGCGGCGTCCGCCCCGCGCCACATAGGCCGGCCGCCCCGGGTGGGCCACCCTCGTCGACCTCTCCTTTCTAGGTCGGTTTACTACCGACTTTGAGGTTGTATCTACACCGTTGTTGAAGGTCGGTTTGATCAAGGGTTGACGTTCATCGCCAAGTACTATATAAGAAGACCCGATTGACCCGGGGGCTGATAACAATTTCATTATCATACTCATTCATCAACTCATACCCATCTAGTCCAGCCAAGTCTAGACCTATGCCCTAGTTCATACTTGAAGTAGTTAGCTATCTAGCTAGTTCTAGTTGAAGATCAAGTTCATCTTGAGTTCACGATAGTCAAGAAGTAGCAAGGATCATCGTTCTTGAGACTTCTCTCTTGTATTCGATCTGTAAGTACTTTTATATTTAGAATACAATTGTTATGGCTTTGATCCTTATAATTATTATATTCTTATTGATATGTGTTTATGCTTGCTATGATTATATGTTTAGTTTAGTAAGATTGCTTTATATTTTATGCATGGAATTGTATAGCATCCATATAGATGATCACTATGTGGGTGATAAGCAATGTGTAAACGTGGTGTTTATACAACGTTTATCTCGCAATTGCACCCTACATTCCCGGCCATGTGGTAGATCGCGAGTGGCAAATCTGTTGAGTCCTTTGGAATCCACCCTCGGAATGTAGGACTAGTCGAGTTTATTATTACGGTAATGATCAAGTTTAGTCCTTGGTTGTTATTGGTAATGCTTGCCATGTGTAGAAGTAATCAACCTTGCCATGATAGCTAGATGTATTGCACTAATTGTAGTATTCATTTGACATATATGATTAGGAGTATTTTAGGAATATTCATTCTATTCTTTCTATAACATGTTAATAGCTCGTATGACACTAGTGGCTTATGATGATCTTAGACTTGGGTATTTATCAATTATATAATTATCTTTATCCACGTGACTTATCTGTTGAGTAATGTTAGATACATATGGCTACTACGCATTACAATCTTGTAAGGTGGATCTCATAATTAAATTACAATATAAATCATTAGATGTC